>JAVSBS010002226.1:0-32299 GCA_033124195.1 Coracias cyanogaster
TCCCTCGGCACCTCGACGACCCGCACCGTCGGCGTCATCGCGTCCGACGCGACCCTCTGGGGCCCGGGCGCGGGGATCGCCGCGCTCGATGCCGCCGCCCGCGAGGCGGACCGCTGGCTCGCGACCGCGTACGCGGATGCCGCGGACCCGGCATCCGTCACCGATGCCGCCCAGCGACTGCTCGCCCAGGGCGTCGATGCGCTGATCGTCGTCGCGGCGCACACCGCGACGCTCCCCGCCTTGCAGGAGGTCGCGGGACGGGTCCCGCTCGCCGCCCGGCGCTGCTGCAGCGGCGCGGGAGGTCCCAGGGCGCTGCCCCCCGGCGGGTACGCGGTCTGGCAGGAGCGGGCGGCCCGCGACCCCGCCAGCTTCTGGGCGGAGGTGGCGCGGGGGTCGCTGCGCTGGGACAGCCCGTTCCACACGGCCTGCCGGTCCGGCCCGGCCGCCGGCACCGCCCGCTGGTTCCTCGGCGGCCGCCTCAATGTCTCAGGTAAGGCGTCCCCGGCCCGCGCATCTCCCGCGCCCCGCCGCCATGGGGCCGCCCTGCCGGCGCCGCCCGCTGCTGCCCTCGGGCCGGCCGGGGGCTTGCCCGCTGGGGTAGTTTTCGCCAGCGCCCCTCTTTGGGGGAAAACCTGAGGGTTTTGGTTGCGCTGCTCTCGGAAAACATCCGCCGGGCATTGCGAAATGCAGGGAAGTGGGGAGAAAACTCGAAGCCAGGAATTACCCTGGCTTAGCCTCCTGCCCTCTTACCCTGGAGCTGCTTCCCCGGCAGCCGCCCTCGCTTCTGCGGAAACCCTGCCGCAGCCCAGCCGGCTGAAAGGCGGCATCCCTGGGGGGCGGATGCCCTGACCTCGGCTGTGCCAGCCTCGACCCCAGCCAGGGATGCCTTGACCTCGGCTGTGCCAGCTGCAGGGTGCTGCTTGGTCCCATGGTGGGCTTTCATGATGCCAACACAAAGATGAACCAAAGGTGAGCGACAGTGCAAACCCCAGTCTTTTGCAGGGGAAACTGCAGCTCCTATCTGCCAGGAGCTGGCCTTTTTGTCCAACTTCACCCCTCACATGAAGGAAGAGAAAAATTTGCCATGCCAGTTCTGACGATCTCTGACTTTCTTCCTGGCCTTATCTGCCTTCAAGGCTCTTCTGTGCCGTGGCCCTGCTGCTTCCAGTGGGAGTAAGCCCCAGCCCAATCTTTTAACAGGGATGTGCGTTTCTTACCTTCATTTCCTGTTCCTGGGAGAATGCTTGAGTCCCTGGTTCAGTAGTGCAGGAACTGTAGCACTTTTTTCATAGCAAAAGAGTAAACCCTCCTCAAATCTTCCAGAGAATGCAGGGAAGATGATTGCCTCTGATGGATTCCAAGTTGGTGGAGATGTGTACACAGCCATGCTTTCATCACCCAGCAATCAGAGAGATTTTAGCCAGACTTCTGTTTTCATTGATTCTTTTTGAAGGGAAGATCTTGGCTGAGCACAGAGACTTTCAGGGATCTGTTTCTTTGCTCTGTAAAGTGGGATCAGCACAGTCTTCTGGGTGCCATGTGGGCCAGGTGTCTGAAATCCAGATATTGCTGGGCAATTGGTTTTAGATCATGTCTTGGGTCTGGTTCTTCTGCAGGCATTGAATTCCTCTTGTTTTTCTTTGCATAGGTAAAAAGAAATCAGAGACCTCTGAAACACAGATGCGCAAAATTAAACAGTTTGGCTATTTCTAGTTTTCTTACTTGGAAACATGATGAAGATGGTACTCGGACACAGCCGAGTGGTTGGTTTTCTGCTAGGAGGCTCTGATTTTGTCCCTTGGATCTCTTAGATTTGAACACTGGTTATAGAAACATGGCAACAGCTCAGGAGCCTGGTGCAGAGCATCCTGTGTGCCCATCTCCCAACACAGCTGGACCACAGGCAACTGAGTCATCTGCTGCTTTTTACTGGGGGACAGCTTGCAGTTGAATATGGGGGGACTTTGAGCTTCAGGGCTTCTGGGTTTATTCCACTGTAAGTCCTGGCCAGGAGAACAACCTGACAGGCTGCTGTACTTCCAGCTGGGGCACTGGGTTCTCAGGAGCATGCCTTACCCAAATGAACCATTTGTAAGCATTGTTGAGGAGGCAAGAAAACATTTGGAGAAATTATTATGGTATAGTAGTAAGGGGAAGGTCCCTCAATTCCATTTTGTAAAATGAGCAAAAGGCTCTTGTAAGCCTAAGGTCAGGAAGAATATAATAGCATTTGGCCCTGGTTCACCTGCCAGTACTTACAGAGCAAAGTGCTAAAACTCTCATTTGGCTCAGATGGGGCTTTGCTGCAACAAAAATGCCCTCTGAAGGCTAGTACATTGGCTCATGAGTAAGAAATACTGCTTGGGCAGTGAATCCCCATTAATGTGAATTACTGTAGTGTGGCACAATATGTGAGGGTGTTGCTGCAATGAGCTTGGAGGTGGGAGTTGCTAAGTGTCACGGAGCAAGCCCATCCAATTACTTGTGGCCGGACAGAAGAGGAAACCAGTGCATAACTGCTTAAGGCATTCCCCATTAGAGCTTTTGTCCTTCTATATGGTATTTAGGATGGCCTAAGAAAAGGCTTTATCTCCTTAATTTTTACAATATTGCTGCAGGAATTTACATTAAGAAATAAAAGACTTTGAACAGATGAAGAGCACTTCCTAATATTTTTGAGATTGACAATTGTTCTTGTAATGAAATATGCCATATTCTGAGGGATTTCTCTCCTTGTGCACCTTTAGGGGCTCATTCCCACCCTCTGTGTGCTGGCGTAAATCAGCTGTGATCACAGAATAGCCACAGGTGACTCCTGGACTGCAATTTACTTAGATGTCACAGATTGTGACAGCAATACGCAGCTTTTGTTGCACTTTATTTACCTGGAAAAATGAAATCCTTTCTCACCAGTATTAACATTTCCAAGAAATACGATCTGAAACTCAGCAATTTTTTTCAGGGGTTTTCTCTGAGTTATACAGCAGTTATATACACAGTTATACAGTGTTCCTGACCAGTTTATAATAGTTGAATATTGAAATAAAGTAACTGGCTTTGGAAGATTGTAATTAAATTAAGTGTATTTTAGACTTGGAATTAATCCTTTACAAGGTTAATCTCTAACTATCAGTCAAGTTGCTACTGAACACGAAGGCAGGCTCCTTGAGTGAATTCTTTGCAAGTTTCTTCAGGGTGGATGCTCTCCCTAAGTCACTTTAGCTTCTCACATAGTTTAGGTTTCCTCTACCTCAGGTTGTTGCGCAGAGATGCACCTCCTTTAAGTTTTAGGAAGTGTGGTACCTAGCTTGAGACATGTTCATCTTTCCCATATGTCTGGTAATTTGTAGACTTATGTAATCTGAGTTTATCCTAGATCCTAAGGTTTTAGATATTTTCAGTTAGCAGAGATTCAGCTCTTCTGTTATACCCTGGAATAAAAATGTTTCACATGAGTTTTAATTAGAAAATTCAATTGATGCCATGCTAAAAATGCAAGCTTGGAAAGACAGTCTGTCAGGTATATGTAGTGAAATGCCGGTCTGGGGAGCAAAACCATCAAAAGAGTGTCTTGTCTTTGTACTGCTGGGAGCAGGGGAGAGATTTGGTTAACTTAGCCAGTGGAACTAAGCTGAGCTGAATCAGCTGAGTCCTCTCATGGAGATGCCATTGCTAAGGCAGCTGTACCAATTAAGTATAGTATTTGTAGTATTTGCATGCTACAGATATGACAAAGTACAGTGCTACAAATGCTGTTGCTTCCAGTATTGTAAATGAACGCATGGCTAGATAGCTAACAAAAGATATTTCATCTCACGCTTGCTGTTAATGCTTGACCAAGTTAAATTTACAGACTGCATATGACTGCATTGCATATGATCAAGCTTTATTTAAACCTCTGTTTTCTTACAGTAAATTGCTTGGATCAACACGTTGAAAAGTCTCCGAACAGAGTGGCTTTGATTTGGGAGAGAGATGAACCTGGCACTGCAGTGTATGTCACGTACAGGTATAGCACCTTCTTATGATGGTTTATGATGTCTGGCAATGTGCTGGGGTGGAATGAAGAGCCACTGCTCTGAAATTGGACCTCTCTGAAACTCTGCTTTCTTCCAAGGTACCCCAGCATGGCTAGGTTGTGGTGTCATGATGACATAGGTCTTGAAAAACAGAGACATGTTCTCATTGAGAAATTATATTCGTCCCTTGAATTCTTCATGAAGAGGCCTCTCTGATATTAGACACCTGTTTAATAAACATGTTTCAGGGTGAGAGGTACAGTGCATGTAAGTTAGTGACAGCTACTGAAAATTTCAGATTGAGATCTGGCATCATCTTCTGGCTATGGTGTTAATCAGGCCTGCCTGTTGCTGCCTTCTCTCTAAGTGAGGGCTTCTAGAAAAGAAAAGCTTGGTTTTTTCTCCCTGACTTACATTCTTACCTAGCAGTTTTGTTTTAGCCCATTACAAATGTTCATGAGAAAATTTCTGCAGCTTTCGTTTTCAGCACAGCAGCACATGTCTTGGTGCAAACATTTTGTGTTGATGGTCAGTAGCATGATACCAAGTCCTGGCTGGAGGGGAGCTGAAGCTCCTGTGTTCCTCTTCCCCATCCTGAGTGCAGTTAGAGTAAATTTGAGGCTGCTCTGAGTGATGCTGACTTGTAATTGCTGCTCTATGTTGTAGTTTGTTAGAATACAGCAGTTTTCAAGCATATTTCTCTTCTCCCATCTATGTGCCCCAATTTAGGAGACAGGCCTGCTTGCAAAAATGCTTTTTACATCATCTGTCTCCCTAGTGAGAGTTAAAGGTTTCCCAGACTTGTATGCTCCTCAGTGTGTATTTTAGGGAGCCAGATGTTTGATCTGCTGGATCAGAAAGCAGAGAAGACATAGGAAGTCTTGGCATCTGACTCTTTTTTGCAAAATGTTTTCTGTAGCTTGTTCAGAGCTGTGATTCCTGGAGCTCTTTGAATGTAAATAGATTCTGGGGGTCTGGTTCACCTTCAGAATTTATTAAAGCTCCTGAAAACATTACTCATTGGAGTGAGGAAGCTGGTCAGCAGGGAGGAGTGGATGTACAAATGGCTTTGAGGGGTTAGTGCTCCATGCAATAAACATACACACTATCTGATATAAAGCTGTGGAAGAAGTGAATTGGTTTTAATTATGGTATTATTTGACAGACTGTGTAGGCTTATTATGGTGTAAATGTGTTGTAACCAACTGGGTAGCTTGGCTAAATGCTTTGAGTTTTGCTTTTGCTATTCTGGTGATAGAAAAGGAGATGGAATCAAAGGTTTCTCCTAGAAAAAGGTGGTGTATGTACTTTTACAACTCTCTTCATGCCCCAGGTTTGAAGCTGGGGATAGGTTAAAGGTTGGAATTGTGCTCTTATTAACCTGAGAAGGGGAGAGCAGCCCGTTAGATAGCACAGCCTCATACAAGACAACTCTAGCTTCCACCTTAGACTGTGCTACTGGAAATATGCTGAGCGGTTCCAGGCCCTCAAACTGTCTTCTTGAGATCTCTGGAGATAGGAGAGGGTCCTTCTGAACAGCAACAAAACTGTGGGGTTTTTTTTTTTTTTCTTGGCCAAGCCAAAATGTATTTTGAAGAAAGCATGTTTTCAGCCTGTTGATCTGTGACTGCAGTGGCTTGAAGACAACCCACATATGAAAACCAAATCCTTCTTTGTGCAACCTTACAGAGATAACGGTGGCTGCCAACCAGAACAGAGAGCATCAAAGTGAAACACAAGTTACCAACCTCTGTTTTTGAACTGATGCTTGTATTTGAGAGCCATATTCTTGCTTTTGCCTGATACTGTTGGTGAGATGTGATTGCATTTGAGTGACACAGGTTCTGAAAAGACTTTGGTCCTGTGACATGGTAAACAGGTCACTTGATTCTCTACTTATCTCATTAAGTCAGTAATAGCTTTGTTGAAAACAGTGGTATTATGTGGGTGTGTATGCAAGGAGAGAGTAAAAAGTTTTGCCTTTTCTATTATCTTTGGGCTACATTTTTAAAGGTTTTAAATGGAGCGGTAAGGTTTTCCAAGGTGTGCTGGCACTGACTTCCCTTTGAGGCTAAGCTTAGTTAAAAACTTTTTGCAGTAGCGTCTTGTTTTGGCTAGAAGTTTTGTGATGGAAAGCATATGAGAAAAAGACATGGCCCAGAAGCTGTAAAGCTTGATGAGGAATCCTTCAAGATCCTTGTGGTCTCTGCATGCCAGGCTCAGTGCAGGATAGCCCCCGTGTAAAGAGGGAATGAGAGGGATGCTGGATATCAGGAGGATCGAACTGGTGTCTGTGGCAGAGGAGATGCACCCCTTTCCTTAGGATCTGTTTGCACTGTTAGTGGGACAACAGCCTTTAAATCATGTGCTAGAAAGGTAAAGACATCAATTTGGCCACTGCCTTGTGGACCAGCTTTAAGGAAGGTCCTGGAATCTCAGCTGGGAGGTGTCCAGGGCTTAAGTGCAGGGAAATACAGGGCGCTAGTTTTTTGTATTTACTTCACAAGGCTTGCTGCTGTGAGCTTCTTCTCCTTGTAGATAAGCCCTGGGTGGCATAAGGAGAGATGCTGCTGCTGGTGTAGGTGCTCTCCCTCCTCCTCTGGGGAGCTGTCAGGAGCAAGAAAACAGCTGAGCTCTGGCCCCATTCCCATCACAACCCACAAAGGAAGAGGGCTGTGCAGGAAAAGGGCTGGAACAGGCTTCCTCCTCCCTGAGGAAGGGGAAAGCCTTGATCATGGGGGCCTCTGCCATGCATTGGCAAGAAACACAGCTACATTGGAAAGTGCTGTCCCAGCTTGCTCATCCGTGGGAGAAACAGGAGCCTCCATTTGCCTCTGCTTCCCCACTACCTACTTAGCTTGCAGTGGACAAAGAGCTGGTGAGGCCGTGCTGTAAATCAGCCTATATCCCTGTGCACACTTGTCAGCAAGGTGGCTTGTGTTTATGTAGCCGAGTTTAAGTGTTCTGTGCTAGCATTGGAATCCACACATCTCCTTATTGGCAAAGATACTCAAAGCCATGGCTGAAAAAGGTTTTGCTGGAACGATAATCGCTGGCCTTACAAGCTCCGTTATTATAATCTTTTTCACTGCTGCGTTTCATCCTGCCTCTCCAGTTAATGCAACTCAGCTTTCTGGGGAAAAGAAGTTCCCTGGCCTCTCTTTTCCCCCGCTCTGAGTTTCATTTTTATGAAGTAGAAATTCAGCTAAGTTTCAAATCATATCCAGTTTTGAATGGTAAGGCAGAAGACTTGTTTTTCTACTGCTTTGTGACAACAGGGCATGCAGCTGTCCTGGGATTTGGTGGCTGCAGTCAGCAAAGTCAAGAGAGATCATGCCAATCTGTTGTCAAGAGGTCTGTCTTTCCAGAGGCTAAACCAGCAGAAACTCATTGGACAGTGGCAAAGTGGGAGTTAACACATGGGAGTGTGCTGCTGTGAGCGGACAGCTGAATTTATTGGCAGAAGGGTCCAACCCAGCTGGGAGTGTTTTATTCTGCTCTGTGGATGTTATCAGGGCCTAGGAGCTTTGAAACCTTGCAGAGGAATTCCCCAATGCGTTGCTGAGCCTGGGTTTTAAAGGGCGCTGTATTATCAAGTGCCTTATGTAAGCAGGCGGAGTTGGTGGCTGCAGCCTCTGTAAGCTCAGCAAAGGGAAGGTTAAAGACAGCAGCTAAAGTTATGCCAGACCTCCCCCTGTCCAACATGGGGTTATTTATTCTCTCTAGTGTTCCATTGTTTACCATGGTCTCTACAATTTAGTCACCTGTGCGCCAGTGTTTCCTAGCACTGCAGAATCCTGTGGATATTGCCAAAGGGAGCTGTGCGAAGAAGGGAGCAGCAGTATGCATTAGCTGACCTGTTTTTACAAAGGGTTGCAGGCTTGGTCTCAATGGAAGGATTTTAATTTTCAAAGGAGCTCACTCTGGTGCAGAAAGTGTTGAGGGCAGAGGGAATGTTTAAAATGCAAAATACAAAGTAGAGAGAGGAAAGCAGAAGCTGATGGGCCAGAAATCAGGGACCTAGGTAGCTTTTGTAGGGTCCTAGGTAGATGAGAGTGGAGGGATTGGACATCTTTGTTAGCTACATCACAGCTATGCCTTTTGCAAACCAGTGGATGGTGGTTCCTCAGCCCATCCTGAAATGGTTGAAATTGTATTAGAGATTACAGTGAATGCACCTGGAAGCCAGGTAGGTACTTAGAAGGCTATGCAACATGGAACGTGTTTCCCACTGACAGCACGCTCTTTTCCTTCTTTCCAGCATTGGCTTCCTAAGTTGAAGTGGCAAGTAAGTCTTGCCCAGGCTTTTGGCTTTTACCTTCCAAGGCAGCTCAGGAATTTTTCACTTGCTCACCTGAAAAAGGTTGCAAGGGGTTTTCCTTGCCTTGGGTTCAGGATGTTTGCAGGAACGCTGGGCAATTGTGCTTGGCTTAGCAATTGAACCTACTGCCAAACAGTCTCATGTCAAGCTCTATATTTTTCAGTTATTCTTACTAAAATGGAAAAAAAAATGTTGAGTTTTCCTTTTGGTGTAAAAAAAGGAAACACATGTTTTCTCTAGCAAAAAAAAGTGAGGGAAATGGAGAGTTAAATGGAGGCACTGTCACAGAAGCTACAGTGAGAGGTGAATAGGTTTGTACATTATCCTTCTGGCCAGAACATTGACCCAGAAAGGAGGGATGGGTGTGAAGACCTGCTGTGTCCCAGGGGACTTGAATCAGCATCTCAAACAACAGTGTCCATGGTGCTGTGATCACAAGTTACAGAGGCAGGCTTTGAACTCTGCTGCTCCGTGGTGATTAATGGACAGCAACAGCTGTGAGGTGAGATATCAGGGTGTTGGGCTGAAAGAAGCCCAGAACTGGGTTTGTTGAGGTGGTGGTGGTTGTTGTTGGTTAGTTTTTTCGGGCATTTGACCTGAATTTTCAAATAATTTAAGCCTGATTCAAACTATGGTTCCAGGAAATAAACTGGTTGCTGTAAGAAATACTCAACCCAGCTGTAGTGCTGAGACAGCTGAGAACATGGGTTGTGCTGAGCCTCCTAAACAGGCACTGTCGAAGTCCATATACAGCGTTGAATATATTAGGAAAATGTCTAGAAACACTTTGCAAAAGGCTGCTTCCCAAAGAAGGTCTTGATGTGAATTTTTTGGATGTAAAAAGAAGTGGCTTCATTTGTTTAGAAAGCTGCAAGCTGTCTTGCTGTGGTGAAAGATCACATCCAGCTTATTGGAAAAATGTTTCTGCCAGGCATCCCTAGAATGTGTCAGAGAAATGCCATGTGTTGGTGAAGGGCTTTACAGGAGTTGTTCCAGACATTGAGCGTATGGCTTTGGAAACACAGGCACCACTGTATCTGGGAGAAATATGGTCTGGTAGTTTCTAAACAGAGATGTTGTAAACCTAAGGAGAGAAGTGCTGCGTTTATTAGGTTGAACAGAAGTACTGCCCTGAGCAGTGATCTGCTGGCTCTGCTGGAAGGCCAGCATTGCAGGTCTTGTGCTTAGAAGTGATGCTGTGATAGCCAAGGAGGTGCCTGAATGGGGGGTGATGAGTCTAGAACAGCATTAAAACTAAGTCTTATTTATGGGCAAGAAGGAAGCACACCTTGTATAGAGAGAGATAAGAGTTTATTCTTAGTATAACTGAACTCTTAACATTCTAATCTTATTAGTCAAGATCTAACTATTATGGAAAAAGAAAGAAAAAGATCCTGTTGGTTACCACTGATGCCACTTGTCTGGCATCAGGTCCACATTTCTTTCACTGGTTGTTCGCAGCATGGGGCTGCCAGTGCCAGCGTGTACTTCATCTCTTGTTGTCCCATGCCTGTTCTCCTTCACACCACGTCCTGTGCCTCCAGTTCTCAAGGCCTCTTATTAATACCAGGCCTATATTTCTTTATAGTACCTCATTATGTTAGGGTTGTAAACCCATGATGGTGGCATAAAGTGATAAAGAAGCATAAAAAATATTAGCTGTGGTTACATGGTCCATCAGAAGAATTGCTGTTACAGCTAAACCAGACAGAGCTCATGCCTATGGCATGTTGATTGCCATGGCAGTACTGTGTTACAGAGCTGCTGGGAAACAGCAGGAGCAGACTGCTGTCTGTGAAAAGAGACAATTTTCCAGCAGGTTGTGACATGAAGCAGCTATGGTGTAAAGATGCTTGCTCCAAAGATGACAGAAACCAGTGGGTTGTGGGTCAGGAGAACAGACCCAAAAGCAGCTCTGTGATGTGGTGGTCATTATGAACCTGAGGGGTTAGATTTATGTGCAGCCCAGCTTCTTCCTGCTCATGTTTCCTGCTAGCACAGGGGAGAGCTGGGTCGCTGCAGAGCTCTTGTGCATGGTGTTTAAAGCCTGTCAGTGTGTCATCCACACCAAGAGCAGGCATGTCACTGGCGTAAGACAGTTCTTCCCTCTGGTTTTGGAGGTGTAGGGATGGGATGGGTAAATTCATGTGAAATCCAGGTTCAACAGCTATCTACCCTTGCACCCACAGTATGGTGAATGGCGTGGACTTGTCCACATTGTCAGCTGAGAGATAACATTTTCCGAAAGCAAGTCCAGAATCTCCTCCATGTGTTGCAACTTTCACTTTCCCTGCTAGTGTTTATTAATGTGCCTGCCATCACTCTGGCTTGCTTTGTTTTAAAAGCAGATACTATATATGCTGTTTTTTCTCCCGTGCAAATGGCCTCACCTCCTGGATGCAACTGGTTGCTACTTCCCTTTTTCTCAGCTCCACTCTGGTACTTTACCCACTGGAGTGATATTCTGCTGCCCAGTTTGCTCTCTTATTTGCTCTCAGCTCTTACAATCTGCTTTTGCAGAGGATCTGCAGACTATTGCACCATGAACTGACTCTGCGGTTTCTCAGCCCTCTCTGTCCTGAGGGCCTGGGCACTTCCTCTTGCAGCACATTTCCTTCTGCAGTGGCTCTGCTGAGACCCTCCTGTTGTCTGCCTGGCCTGTGCGCAGGGAGCTGGGCACCCTGGGACCCTCTGTGTGCCACATGGCTTCATGTGTCTCCACTGGTTGTGCTGCCTGGCTCTGCTGAGCGTGGTGCCCAGCTCCGCACTGTCTGTGCTGCGCTGAAATCCTTCGGAGCGCTGGCAGGCAGCGGTGCTGCGAACATTACCTGGGATTTTGCCTTTATCTATCTTCTTGTGGTTTGCAGATGCAGCACACATCTGCTCCAGTCCTCTGCCCTTCACTGGCAACATGGCAACAAGGGTGGAGCAGTGCTGGGCTTGAGGTCAGAATTGCTCTTGGCTCTTCTAGTGTGATAGAGGGACTGCAAAGCCAAGCTTGGCAGTAGTAGCAGATGGAGAGTGTAATGGCCATGGTTTCCTCCTGCTCAGTTCAGTTAGGTCTGTCTCAGCCAGTTCTGCAGGGCAGTGCTCATTCCAATCTACGACATGTCTAGGTGAAGTATTGGAAATGTGTAACCCACTGCTCCCTTTTCTTCTCTGCCCAATGGCAGGAGCAGTCTGGCTCTCACCACAGAGCAGGCCACCCTTCTTTAAGATGCAAAAGCTGATGTGCCCTATACTGCTGAGATGACGTGGTCCAGAGGTGATGGTGATGCTTTGCTCTGTTAAAACTCATCCTTTTTTTTTTTTTTGCTCTCCTGTGTGAAACAGGTTGTGAGGTCATTTAACAATGTTGCTTCTGTGCCACAGGGAACTTCTGGATCTGACTTGCCGTCTTGCCAACACCCTGAAGAAATATGGGATACGGAAAGGGGACAAGGTGGCCATCTATATGTCTGTGTCTCCCTTGTCTGTGGCAGCCATGCTGGCTTGTGCCAGGATTGGCGCTGTTCACACTGTAGTCTTTGCTGGATTCAGTGCGGAGTCCTTAGCTGGGAGGATCATAGACGGTAAGCAGATGCAGATTGGGGAACAAACTCCTCTGGACAGTGCTTCAAGACATATCCCAGTTCTGTGTTTTCTTGGCAGAAAAAGAAAAGATTCATTCTCAGCTGGCAGGACAGTTCAGTCTCCTTTGCAAAGTAATGTGAAGAGTCTTTTCTTTAGTGGCAGATGCAGTATCCTCTGGTCTTAAAGTACTTAATAAATAGCTTAACATTTGGTCTGCACTGGATTGCTGCCAGACAGCAGTGAAGCTGAAGGGAAAACCAGATCTTAGGAATGGGGCCCAGTTTGTTCTTTTACAGTATAATTGCAGTGTTTCTTTGATATTCCTGCATAGGGCTAATTCTGTGGTCTTGATTGTGACACTGTGATTTATGTATAGCACTGGAAGTGTTGGCAGCCTGCCCCCGCTGTTAGCCATTGTACCAACAGACAGCTGTTCTTAGCCCAAAGCACTTGTAGTGTGATTAGGTAAAAAGTAATGCTAAAAATACCAGCAGAAGAGCAAAATAAAGTGGCTCATGTTCTAGCAGTAACATGAGTTTCTTTAGGGCTACTGTGAGGGAATAAGTCTTACAGCAATTTTCGTGCCTTTTTTTTTCCTGTTTTAGTAGGGTTAATCTGTAGAGAATGAGTGCATGTTTTAGTTATCCCTTACTTTTGGCTGCTTGTTTGGAGGTGATGGGCTAAAGAGCCATTTCTCTGTAGCCACAGCTCTGTTATAACCTAGTGTGGTACAATTAGAAGTGCTCTGCCAGAGTGTTGCTGTGTGCTGTGGCTTCCAGGAGGCTTCCCCTCAAGTTACAGTTGGGTTTCAGAAGGCTTCAGCTATCTCAGATCAGGGTAACACCTTGGAGAGGCTGCTGAGTTTGGTGCTGCTCAATTCAGGTTGCAATGGACACTTACATGCAGCCCCAGAGAGAGGATAGGAGAGGGGTAAAGGTGCTTGTTCACTAAGGTCATAGGAAATCTTGCACTGATTTCAGTGCATGAGCTGTTAGGCTAAAGCAGCAGTATTCACTATAATACAGGTAACAGGGAAGAAACTGTTCTGCCTGTTGGCTTTGCTGGGCAGGAATGGAGAAATTTAAATTGCAGTGAGTGATACTAGGCTAGACATTGGGAAAGACTTTCTTTTGTTCATGACAGGCATTGGAGTAGAATGATGGGGAGAGGGTAGATTATCTACCATTGGGGTGTTTTAGGAAGGTTGGACTGACAGCTGTCAGAAATGGTTTAGCTGGAGTGGACCCTACCTTGGTTTGGGGGAGATGGACTAGGTAACCAATGCAGGTTCCAGGTACCCCTAATCTCTGTGGGCCTTAAGTTTTAAAGTGTTCAGTGACACTGACTGGTTTTGATTGATAGAAATTCGGAGTATTTGTGACACATGTTGTCTTATACATCATCCCCAAAACTAATGAAAGCAGGGTGCACATACTGGCCTGGAAGACAGGCTGATGTCTGCTAATTCTTTCTCTTTTTAGCTGGATGCAAAGCAGTTATCACCTACAACCAGGGAGTCAGGGGAGGCCGAATCATAGAGCTGAAGACGATCGTGGATGAAGCTGTGAAGAACTGTCCAAGCATCAAACACGTCTTTGTGGCTCAGAGAACAGATAACAAAGTCCAGATAGGTGACCGTGATATTCTGCTTGAGGAGGTATGTTGGCATTGGTAAATCTTGCCTGTTTTTCCTCATGTTTCTTGAAGTATGTGATGTTTACTGTGCTGGGAGAGAGAAATATGGTGCACTAATAAATGTAGCGACCAGCTAACATAGACATCTCTGAGAAGCTTGATGCAGGGCCATTCAGAACATGTGTGTGAGAGTCTTGCTGAATGTGTAGATCGTGCACACTCTAGTATTTGGCTTTGGATTTTGATCTGCTGTAGGCTACATTGGGAATTGGCAGCCAAGGTCATCCAAGTCTCCATACTTTCCTTGCATATGTGTGCTGAGCTAAAAGCCTATGAAGCAGCCGCTGAACCCAACGCTCAGCACCCCAGTGTAGCTGCACAAAACCCGCCAGTAATGGCTGGCCTTTGCACTGTCTTTGAAGCGGGTTTTTCGTGTGTGCTGCTTTTCCTGTGCTGCCACAGTACCATGGAGGGCAGTGACAGCATCGGTAAGTCCCTCCAATCACCTAGCTCTGCAGATAACCATGGGCACTCTGGACGTCTCCTTTTAGGTCTAAGTGTTGGCTAGATGATCTGTGCCTTTTAGACCCAAGTCTGCTAGAATTGTCAGTCAAAGCAGCTCAGTCTGTCTGATTCATCTTAGCATGGAGAGGGGATATGCTGCTCCATTTTAGCAGTCTTGCAAACAGTGCTGAGATTCATGGAACGAGTGCTTCTGGAGACACAGAGTGCACTGATACCATTGCTGCTGCTGTTCTGTGTTCAGATACTCTGTTATGGTTTGCCATATGCACTCTCAGACTAGACACTGTTGAAAGGCAGTGCAGAAATAATCAAGTTTCTGGAGAAGATTAATGTAGCCTATGGACAGTGTTGTGGTTACCCCGTAATGGGAGGACAGTGATAGCTTGGGAATATTTAGAACCTGTGTTTCCTGGGGAAGAAAACACAGTCATTTTAATGTGTTTAGCTGGTACAGGTGGGACTGCAGCCTAATACAGAAGTAGTTTTATCCATTTGCTGGCAGCAGTAAACAGAAACTGCTCGTCATAGTAATGCCTGGAAGTCACTCATCTGCAGCCAGAAGAATTACTCAGGAGTCCCTGTGCTGGTCACATGAGATAGGAACAACTACTAGGTTAAGTTAAGCAGAGGAGGCAGATTTTATTCAGAAACTGTCTTACTCCTTACTCCACAAAGCACATTCTGACGATTTTCCTTAGTCTGCAGTCTGAGGCACTTTGGTGATCTAAGAACTGAGTCTAGCCCGTTGTCAGTTGTAGGATCTGAAACATAATAAGAATTAAACCATTAATGCTGTTAATTCTGTCATTACTGATGTTTACAGCAGTTGTGCTTTCAGCTCTTGTGCAATGGCTTACTGCAAAATTCAAGCTCATGTTGTAATGGATCATATGAGGATTTCATCTTAGTTTCAAAAACTGGGAAGTCAGCCTGAATTGGCAGTGCTGAAATGCCACAATAAATACATGAGATAAGCAGGACTGCTGTAACTCGGAGGCTAAGAATTACATCTGAACATATCAACTCTTTGTATTTTATTAAGCTGTGTTTATCAGACACTTTTAAACAACTAGATCAGGCATTGGTAGTGTTCACTTGTAAATAAAATGTGTTTACAGTGTATACTTGTAAAAAGGCAGTACCTAGGAATTCCTTCAAAGAGCCACCTAATAACTGTTGCAGGAATCGTTATTCATCTAGGACAGTACAGAGCCTGAGAGAAGCAAGCTAGTTGTGCTTTTTTTTTACAGCCATATGTTGAGCATCTGGAACACACAGTAATTATGGCAAATTTGTACATGGGTAAAAAAAATGTTCAACCTTGTCCTGAAAAATCTACGGTCAGGGCAGACAAGCTCTCTGCTACTCCTAGGTTCAGTGACCACAAGCACCTCTTTCAAAGCACAATTATTTCCCCTTCCTCTGCTGGACTGGGCAGACAAGCTGGACCAAAAGTTTGCTATGACCTAGTAGGACATTGCATCTTTCCTTCCTGTGGTTCTGACCATAGGGTTGAGGAGAGGATCTCACCCACCTGGCCAAACAGTTGAGTATGAGGAGCGTGACAGAGGCAGGAGAGTAAAGAACTCTCCTCATGGGTAGAAGTGACTAGAATTTGAGGATCAAATGGACAGGACAGTCATCCACTGCTGGGGCCAGGGAAGGGAGATGAACGCACAGTTTAACTGTAGCACTGCAGTTTTAAAAGGAAAAGGAAGGTTATAAACCGTATGTAGACAGCCTTGCAGCTGCTGTCAAGTGTAGTTCATGTTTGCAATCACACTTTGGTTTTCTACCAGCAGCTTGCAAACACTTGAAATGTAAGCTACCATTTTTTTCCTGAAATATTATTGTATGTGGCCAGTTCCCCTTGACTTCGATGCCCAGCAGAAGCATTAGTGGAAAGGCTAGGTGCTATGCATCCACAGGAATGTTTCCACTAGGTGAGCACATATCACCTATGATACATCCATGGATATTTGTGAGGGGGCAACAGCAACGGTGGTTCTTGACTCTGAACACTGCTGACATGCTTACAGATAGAGTATTGGTTATAGACAAAGTCTTTCTGTTACTACCAACTTTTTTTTACCTTAGGAGATGGCCAAGGCAGCTTCTGTATGCACTCCAGAGAGCATGGACAGTGAAGACATGCTTTTCATGCTGTATACATCGGGCAGCACAGGGAAACCCAAAGGAATTGTTCACACCCAGGCTGGATACTTGCTGTATACTGCTCTCACGCACAAGGTAACTCAGCTGCATCCTCTGAAAAAGTTTGATTTACCTTTTGACAGTACTAACGAGAGGGACTTGGACTGGTGAGGAGTGCTGTATGTGTTTGCTGTCCAACTGGTTTATTGGGTGTTAACAAACAAAAATGTCTGAGAACATGTAATTAATCTTCAGGATTTGTCCATGGGGAATATAATACTATACAAACCAGAATTTAGAGTTACGAAAGGAAGGAAACTCCAGTGCTGCTACTTCTGCATTTAAAATGTGCTAGTGTTGCAGGTCAGAATCTGAGGACTTTAAAGTGATGCAGCTGTGGAGATCCTGGGAAGTATTTTACTGGCACTGGTAACATGGGTATTCCTGTAGTATGTTGCAGTGGGACGTAGCCATTTTTTATTTCAGAGAGGATCCGGACTCTTTAAAAAACCCCTTTGCATAGCACTTGTCTGAAGATCCAAAATTACATTCATGCTCTGTGATTGCACCTTTGCACTGCTTTTTTATGTGATGTAGGCTAAATGTTTTAAACCCCTTTCTCATGAAAATAAAAAGTCAAGGCACTGCTTCTTGAAGCTTCTGTTCCAAGCTCTGCATATGAAAAGGTAACAGTGAAATGTGGAGAAGACTGCAGTGAAAGATCTCCATCTGGTTTTAGTGGTATCACCCTGTTTGTAATCACACACAATTCAGGCAGAGGTTTTCTTTCTTTAGGCTGACATAGTTGAATTTTTAGAAGGATTTGAGTGTGCAAGTGTCAGACTTCTCTGAATGAAGGGTATTTATTACATCAGCGCAATCTCCAAAGCATCTCTTTCTTAGTCCAGAAGGTAGATCCTTCACCCTGGTCAGAGATGCAGGGAGGCACTGTATGCAGCTGCGATCCCTCTAGAGGTACTTCAGAGCCTGAGGAAAAGGCGCTTGCAAAAGTAAGGTGAGAATTGGCTTTCCTAGGTAGAGACATCAGGTGTGACCTCTGTGGTCTTTGCACACTCATGTGTGATACACTTGTCACACACTCACTCACAGGCTTTTCTTTTAGTTCTGATGCAGTTTCTTTCATTTAAACATAAAGCTGACTCTGCCTTGTGAGCTAGGATGTCTTCACCATACAGTAGAGGAGTTAGTTTTACAGTGGGAAGTATTTTCCATAACCGAGACAAGATAATGAGTTTCCAAGACCTTTATCTTGAGTTTGATGAGTAGGGAGAGGATAGCATCTGGAAAGTGATACACTGATAGAAAAGTGGAGCAGCTAAGAACATTTCTCAGAAAATGTTTCATGGGCACCTGTCAGTTTCTCCAGCTTTCTCATGGAAACCTGTTGGTACTGGTGAGGAGCCTGAGCCTCCAAGGCCTGCAGCTTCTCAGGAGCCTGGAAGCTCTGATACTGGTCCTTCTGTCTTGCTTCCTCACCTTGGGCTGGCCTTTGTGCTGCTGTGTCCTACATGCCTGGCTCCACTTGCCCTGTGTGTTTTCTTGCTCCTACTTGGATGTCCAGTCCAGCAACCTTACCTTTAAGCTCTTTGCTCCTGCCAACAGAGTCAGCTGGCCTTACATTTATCTTTGCAGTATGTATTTGACTACCAGCAAGGCGATATTTTTGGCTGTGTGGCTGACATTGGCTGGATCACGGGACATAGCTATGTTGTGTATGGACCACTCTGCAATGGAGCCACCTCTGTCCTGTTTGAAAGCACTCCAGTGTACCCTGACCCAGGTGAGGAAGTGGTGGGCAAAGGTTTGGCTAGACATGGCAGTCTTTATCACACAAAGGAGATGTAGAAACCTGCCCAGTGTGACCTGCCTGCTCAGGAGAGGTAAGCTCAATTTTTTTGGAACATGTGCTTATGACATTCAGGAACATCTGTGCATCCAGGGTGAAAAAAATAAAGCTGCCATTGGTTTGCTCTGTACTTACAGTAGTCACAACTTTAGCTTTGGCTATTAACCTTCCTGCTGAGCATTTGCAGCAATATGTCAGTGCCAGACAGGTAAAAAGCCTGTTTGTGATTTTGCAGGTCGTTACTGGGAAGTGGTACAAAGGTTGAAAATTAATCAGTTTTATGGAGCACCTACGGCTATACGTTTGCTGCTGAATTATGGGGAAGAGTGGGTGAAGAAATATGACAGATCTTCCTTGAAGACCTTGGGATCAGGTAAGGGGCATGAAATCTTTGTCTGAAAAAGATAAGGGGTTCTAGCTGATGAAATGAAGGACCTTAGCTGACCAGATGGGATATGATTAAAAATAGATGATAAAGCAGGCTATCTGACTGGCTTTTCAGATATTTTCTCAGCAGAAGGAGAAACAAACTGAAGCTGGGGTTATTGAACCTTAGTGTGATTGCCTGCTTCCTAGCTTATTTTGCAGGATCACATTCTTTGCTAAAAAGATTTATCCAATGGTAAATGACATAGCTTTGAATTTTACTGGCATAGGTGACCCAAGCAGCATTTTCCTGCATTATTTATGTTTCTAGAGGCTCTTACACATGACTTGCATTGATTAGTTACTTTCAGTGATATTTATTGCATGTCTTTTGGTCTTTCTGGAAAAAGTCAGTCCTCAGTTACATGAATGCATTGCAGTCCTTTGCACATCCCAGCAAAAATGCTGTAAGCACTCTGCATAAAGATCGTACATGTAGCGTGTTATACAGCAAAAGGGAGAATGAACTGCCTGCAACGCCCTGAGTCTCAGGCTGCTTCCTTTCTTATTTTGGTTTAGTGGGAGAGCCCATCAACAACGAAGCTTGGCAGTGGTTCTACCACGTGGTGGGAGAGGGGCGCTGCACCCTTGTGGATACATGGTGGCAGACAGGTAAAGCGCGTTCTCAGGGAGTGTGGAGGGCCCTGACCATGTACAGGTTGCTAGTGGGTAAAGGAGGATTGATACATTTCAATTTGATCCAATGACTCTGTCAAAAAACCCCTCCTGTTTTTTTAATCAGTCTTTGAAAGTTACTGGGGAGTTTTCCAGGTAACAGCAATGTGGCAGCATATAAAAGCAATGGCAATGCTGTTTTTTTTCCCTTTTCCGCTCTAAGTATTCTTTGATATTCTGAATGCTAGAAAATCTCAATTCTAGAAACAGGGGGGCAGAAACTGAATTTCTGGGCAAAGCTGGGACTAGTCAACTTTTAATTGGAAACCTCATTTTCAATTATTTATCCAAGTTTGCTGACCTTGATATGGTCTTATCATGAAAAGGCATTTATAGCACCACATAGCCACAATCTGTACTTAGGTGTGCTTTGTTTCCCTTCCTGGGAACAGGAAGGAAAACTAAAACAGAAAAACTGTGTAGTCAAAGGGACCCAGTGCAACTGCTCTGGCAGATTGGAAAAGTGTGAGTGGAGACTTGCTGGCAGTGCACCAGGTGGGTAGGGGACAGTGGCAGTCTGGGTGTAGCTTCTCCCAGGAGTGAAGTAGCATGCTGTAGTTGCTTTGGCCCCAGACCCTTGATCTCTCAAAAAGGAGCGTGCTTCTGTTTTGGCGACATGCTTGGCTCAGCTGTGTGCATCAGTTAAGGCTTGTTTTCCGTTTCCAACCTGCTAGTCAGAGTGACTGGCTCTCACAGATCCCCGTCCAGTTTGAGCAGAGCTGGTCCCTACCTCCTGCCCTCCCAGGCCAGCAGCAGAGAGAGGCTACAGCACTGCACTCAGGCTGGGGCTGTGCTGCCTGGTGGGGCCCTGCACTTGAAGGAGTCCTGCAGCTCCTTCCCAGCTCCTTTCTCAGCAACTGGTCCTCTCTTCTAAGCACCAACATTCAAGAGTTGCTAAAGGTGTCTTGCAGTATGTCCTTCTCAAGTCATGAACTACAGTTTGCCATGAAACCATGGACCTAAAAGGACACAACACAGTTGGTCGCATTCTGCCTCTGCTGAAAAAATCCATCCTTACTCTTAAATTTCTAGCTGGCAGAATGTTAATTCCTTTTCCAGTCTACCTGCTCCTGATTTCATCCTTATTTCTGCTATCAGGCCCTCTTTAGGATCCCTGTGGCCTATCTCAATGTGATGAATTAGCTTCTGGCATACAACCAAGTTCCATTTAATCCAGACCAGATTTGCAGACTCTTTGTTTTCAGATTTGAAATAAAACAACCTCAGAATTCAGAGTGGCAATGTTAACAATTATCTACTTTAATACTGATCTCTTAAACAATCTGGGTTCTCACATGCTGAGCAGAAGGAAAGCTGACTGGCTGGGTGCTATATGCTTTCCTCACTGCTCTGAAATAAAACACCATGGAGAAGCAGCTGATGACTGTACCATGATGGAGCTGAAGAATATTTTTTTGCCCTAACATTTTTTGTTTGTTTGTCTTTGGTTAACTGGTGTATGCAGTGTTTTCTATTTCCCCTGAAGTACAGGGTTAGATCTTATATTAAACTGTATTCCTCCTGGGTTTTTGGAGCAACAGCTGTCAGATGAGAGGTTAAACAGTATTTGCTGGGCAGTATGTAAGTGCAGAGTGCTTGAACCAGGCATAATTTTGCAGGTAAACACTTAGCTCCTGGAAGCATAGTATACTGATAAATATTCATGAAATTGATTTTATTAGAAAATAGAATCAGTCTTTCTCCACAGCTGATGCTTCCAATAAAGAGGAAGCCAAATGAATCTTGGAAACATTATATACACCATTTGAATGTAAAGAGAATGTGGAAAAAGATCATAGAAACAGTTTGATGGATGCTGGTTGTGGTCCTGCAGTGTCACCTCTTATATACCATTTCAATATAATTAATTTCAGTATTGTTAATTGTGCTGTTTTATGCAGTGTCCTCTATGGTGTGTTGCTCTCCAAAGCAGCATTGTGTTGCCAGCTAATAAAGCCTGGTAGGCGTAAAGATCAGCAAATGGTGATTTCAGAATCCACTTGAAAGTCTTTGGATGAGCAATTACAAGCAGCAATTTAAGTAGTGTGGTATGTGCAGATGAGAGAGATGAAAAATTCCTCTGGCTTTACTGTTAAAATATTAGCTAGTGCTGTACCACTATTGACAGTAATAACATCAAAGCTGTGTTTTGAGTTTCAGGTGTAGTTCTTCACAGTGCTGAAGAGACACTAGATGTTCTTACTTTTGTTACTGGTTTTATAAAAAAAAAAGTGCAGCTGTTGTACACAGCTGTGAACAACAGCTGTTTTTGAAAGACATCTCTAAATGGGCCCTGGAAGCTTTTATTGTTGGCATCATGTTACAGAGATTTAGACTGGGATGGTGCTTCTGAGATGGATTCCCTGAGAAGCAGTCAGTCCAATCTATCTCTGGTGGTGAAGACAACAGTGACAGAGTACATGTTCAACCTGCTGCCAGAGGTGATTCACCCACGGCAGAGGGGAGCCTGGCTCAGTGCATCACCCTCCCTGCTCAGACTCTGCTGTCCTTGCTGAAAGTCTGGGTGGATTTGCACTGCAGTGACAGCATGGGCACAGGTAAAGTGGAAGCACGGCTTTTCTTCTGCCCGCTCTGCCTCTAAAAGAGACAGACTTCATAAGGGCAAGGTAGAGCCTAGAAGCTTTGCTAGTTGTCATCTGTCAGTGGCTAAAATTGGTACTTTTAAACCACTTTAAATTAGGTCTTTACCATGAAAATAATTTTTAAAGCACCCTTGCTGCCATGCAGCTCCCTTTGGAATGTTACTTTAGTGCCTTATGTGTAGCTGGCTGCAGGATGTGTAGGATGTGGCAAACCCCATGCTGAAACATAACTTGCAGTGCTGTATTCAGAATGAGTACTGGCTTAGGAAGAGCAACCATCGGTTTAATCAGGCTGCCTGCTCTGACACAGATTTTGTCTGTGCAAACAGAGAACAGCAGGTGTCTGAAGTACTTTTTATTTTTTCTGAAAAAATTCAAGGTGACTCTTTCAAAATAAACAGAAATATGTGAAGTGGATGCATGCCCATCAATGAAATGTGAAAAAATTTTGTGTCAACCACATGTGAAACTATTTTCTGCCAGTCTGAAGCTTAGAGACCTTTCTTCATAGCTATGTCAGGGCATCTGGATACAAATTCAGGGTCAGGTTCAGCCTTTCCAACCCCGCATTTCAGTTTTCACAACCTCAGCAAAGCTGGTAAAGGAATGCACTGTCCAAGTGGCAGAATATACCTTTATTTATAGAGCTGTGTTTTTGAAAGCCTAATGCTCCTTTGTTTGTGTTCTGAATTAGTTTTAGAATAGAAAATATCTGATTAAGGTTAGAATCTGATTTAATGTTCATCCCAGCAGGAATGAAAAAGGATGATTAAAAGGTTCAATCCCAAAATAAGCTGAGCCTGCCTGTAAGGGGTGAATTAATCTCATACTCTGTAATAATAGTAATTCAGACTTCTGAAGTGCTTTTCATGCTAACCTTAGACAGCTGTAAAAAACAGCATGGCGAAATAAATGCCCTGATGTGCTTATACTTTCCCTGTAAAATCACTTCTAGGGTAGGAAATGGAGCTGGCAAGTATTGCCGCTGCCACCAGGCAGCTGTGTTAGTGTGGAAGGACCTGCAAGGGTGTGTGTGCTGGAGTTGCCTGTATTTGTTGCTGATTAGTAGCTGGAGGAATGGGTTTATCTGTGAGCTGACTTAGGGCCAGGTGTATGGAACAGAGCATAAGGGCTGAATCAATGGGATCTTCACTATGCATGACTAATTTGCCACAGATGGGACTGTGGGAAGGCTGTTGAATGCACACATCATGGCTGCTGCTGCAAGGTCTACAGGCTGTCTGGTGCAAAGCCATCTGCTGTAGAACTGTGTACTGCTCTCTTTGAGCCTTTGAAGACAGACATCAGCGATCCTGATGCTCTGAGGCTTGGTGAGCTGCTCTTTCCCTGAGGTGGATGCTTGGCCACACTCTGTGGTTTGTCACCAGTGTATAAGGGGGTGGTGATTTTTGCAGTCAGCAGTGAATGAGGCACTATGCAAACAGGGAGTAGGAGTAACTCTTGATCTGAGCTCACCAAGGGTGGACCTGCTTGCATCTCTCTACCTGCTGCAGAGCTCCCTGTAGACATAATGTGCCTTGGTGGTGTCATCCTGGCTTGCCAGACATTTTTCTATGTTTAAGTCTTTCTTGTATTCACAAAGAGCTCTTGGTTTCTTCAGGTCTGTGCTGCTTTCAGATAGCTGTGCTACTTGGTGTTGCATAATTCCTTCCCAGTGTCCTTTTCTTGAAGGTGGTTTTGCTATTCTCTTCTTTAACTAAGAAGAGCTGGCATTTGCTTTCATACAGCATTGGATGGACTCCACATACTTTGTTTTCCTTCCAGAAACTGGTGGCATCTGCATTGCCCCACGGCCTTCAGAGGAGAAAGCTGAGATCATTCCGGCTATGGCTATGAGACCTTTCTTTGGGATTGTGCCTGTGCTGATGGATGAGAATGTGAGTTGAGGCTATACTGGGTGCTTAAAAGAGAAGCTGGTGTATAATTTTGCCTTAATCACCTTTCTGATGGCAGAAGAACCGGATCTGGAACAATGTTTGTTCCTCCATTAAGATGGTACAATAGATGAGCCACTTCTATATTGAGCATATCTCAAATGTCCATACAGATTGCCAGATGGTCATTGTAAGCTGTCTGCAAATCTCTGGAGACGTATTTGTGTTTTCAGCACCACTTTTATGGTCTTACACTGCTTCTGATTAAGAGCTGCTGCCTCCATTTATGAGAGAAGTCAGAAATCACACAGCTCCTGGGAACCTGGGAGCTGAACAGTTGGAGCAGTGCATGCAACATCTAGTAATGTGGCAAGACTGGAGGAGCCAATGGTACTCATGGAGTTTTCCAAGGGAAACATAAGGCATGCAACAGTGCATGTCTGTGAGAAAACTGGCTCTGGTCTGTGCAGCTGTGCAGAGCAATCCCTATCTGTGCTCCACTGCTCTGTTAAACAGTAAAGCATGTAATCTCCTCCACATGCAGTTTAGTGAGGGAATGTGGCAGTTAACAAAACTGAAAGTGGAAGGCAGGGGTCCAGGCGTTCCCCTGCTAGCCTCGTCCGAGGCATCCTCTGGCTGCTTGGCACATCTTTACTGTCATTGTTGCTGGCGTTGCCCTCTGGAAAATCACAGGACACAGTTTTCTGCTCCTGTGCTGCTAGTCTCAAGGGGTGAGGAAGGCATAGATACAGTGTGTAGTAGCTACACACTGTATTTTCTCCACCTGTAGCCCTCCACTGGCAGTCTGCAGTGAGCAATAGGGTGACTCTTGCCAGATTGATGACACAGAAGCCTTTACTGTTCCTATTTTGTTTATATCATCATCCTTTGTGTGCTTGAACCTGCAGGGAAAGATTATAGAGGGCAATGACGTGTCTGGTGCGCTCTGCATTGCCCAGCCATGGCCTGGCATGGCAAGAACAATCTATGGAGATCACCAGCGATTTGTTGATGCCTATTTCAAAGCCTACCCAGGTAAGGAAAGTGCCAAGGGAAGTCAGTTTGCACTGCAGTATAAGCACCTGGATTATTTTTTGCAGCACTTTGTGTACCAGCCAAATCTTGGTTGCTTGAGGTTGGGTGTCATGTGTTGTAAGCATGCACTAATGGTCTTAGATAGTGTTGACCTTTCTAGCTGTCAAAGGGCAATGTATATCTCAGAAAATTTTAATGCCAAGATTTTAAAGTCCTAATACCTTTTCTTTGGGGCTGCTTATGTACCACTTGGAAATAGGCATATTGGATGGGAAAGTACCTCCTCCATCACTGAATTTCACCCCTGCTGTCACAGGCTGTGTTACGTCCTTCTGTTTTAAAACATGGTCAAGCTGTATCTGGCAAGTAATTATAAGTGGCAGGGAAACATTTTTTGTAGGAGATTGGACAAGACTGTTGTCTTCATTCAGGGGAGCAACCAAAGGGATTTGAAAGCTACAAGGTAGAAAAGAATTAGAAACACATTCCTGCAAATTGTACAAAAGGGGTTGGAAAAGAAGACTGGGAAACTGGTAAAAGAAATTGAATGAGTTCATAGTCCAGTATTACTCACTACATGCTCACATCTGAAATCTTGTTGATATTTAGTTGACAGTTGTTTAATTGATTTGGAAGGGCACAAGGCATGACTGAAAGTGCATTAATTGGCCAATAATAGGTCCTGGCAAGAACCACCTTGATTTCACAGCACTAGCTGCCTGCTGCTGCTCACAAGTGCAACAGGAACAATTCAGATGTGGACATGGCTTTGAGGAAAAGCCAACAGAATCTGTGTCACCAGATGTGTCCTCAGTAATACTAAAGTTTCCTGAAACCACTAGGTCTTTTTCGGTTTCCATTTTAGACCCTCCAAACACCATTCTTATCATGGAGGGTTTTTTTCAGCTAATTCAATAGCAGTATTTCTGTCATGCTCTGTGGGACTGTTATCTGAGATCTGGGTCTTTGTTAGCCAGCAGGGAAAATGGCTTTTTATCTCTCCATGCATAAGGGATTAAAAAAATTGGCAGTGCTTCCATGTACAAAATGTAATAGAACTGTTCCCTTTCAGCTGAACAGTTGTAGTTTTCCATGAGTGCTGAGGTGTAGCTAGCAGCAGTCCTGAGTTTGACCAATAGCTTATAGTATGATAGCAAATGGCATTGGAAGTGGTTTTATCTTAGTGCTCTATGCACCAGGTCTGAGCACACAGTTGCTGTGCAGCTGTAGGTGTGTGAAGCCTAGGGAAATGAGAGAGCCCCCCTTGCTTTTGTAAATCCCAACAAATCATCATGGTATTGTGTTGCTGGACTTCAGTGTTGCTATAGGGACATCAGCCACTGGTTGCTGCTGATTGCCTACAGTGATTTTGTCCATCTTGGCAGAGAGCTGAGCTCCACTGCTGCTCAGGTGCTTACTAGGAGCCAGCACAGCAGAGGCAGAGCATATGAAAGTTGAAGATGGCAGAGGGAATTGGGAAATATGATGTGGCAGGTCATGCAGCTGTACACTTAGAATGCCCTGCAAGCTGCCTGATCTACCCTACCCTACTTGCCATTTTAGAGCATCGTCTGTTCTACATCAGAGCCCAAAGCAATGGGCTGGCACACTTCTTGCTGCTGACCACTCACATGTCTTTGTTGTAGGTTACTACTTCACAGGCGATGGTGCTTACAGGACCAAGAAAGGCTATTACCAGATAACAGGGCGCATGGATGATGTCATTAACATCAGCGGGCACAGGCTTGGAACTGCAGAGATAGAAGATGCAATGGTAAGTTCCAAGCAGGTAGAGGTCCCTTGACAGGGCAATACCTCTGGCCCTTTAAAAGAACCTGTATAATTTAAAGAAATGGAGGGTCCCTTGCCTTCAACCCCCTGCCCCTGCATACACACAGCTTGATGCATAATGAATAGCAAATTGTGCAAAAGGAAACAGTTTCCATGTTAAGGAGACAGCGAATAGGCAAGTGAGAGAAGAGTCACACCGTGGGCCGTTCTTGCAGTCGAACTCTCAGAGCTGTGTTTTCACTCAGTGATGTTGCACTGTTAGAGTTGTCATTTTGGATGCTGTTGGAGTTTCCAAAAGGCATTGTCTTTCCTGTTTGTTCCTTCTTCTCTGCTAACACCTAACCTCTCCTTCCCAAATCTGTGGTTCTTGCTTATCCAAACTGGCTCAGTATGCCTGAGAATTCAGCAGTTTTAAATATGAAGCAGCCTTGTTCATGTCAGCTGCAAAGCCACCCTGTCATTTTTAGAGGAAATAATACTAGCTCAGGGAATTGAAAACAAAAAGTCCTCAGAGCATTTTCGTCAAAGCTTGACCTCAATATTTATTTCTGTATTATGTACCCTGCCTGCAAATGGCGCTTAAATATAACATTTGATAAACCTGAGCTGTTTGCATGGCACACAGGATCCTACTTTCTCCTCTCTATTTTATTTTTTCTGTTTGTGTGGGTTTCTGATCATATTTATATGATCCAGTTCCTCTCCCACTGTATGTATGTGTATGCATGTGTGTATGAAAATATATTTCTATTCTTACATTGCTCTGTGATGTTTTCTTTCACATTTTAATGTAAGATAGCATAGTCCAGCCTTTGGTGTGGGATTCAGATAGGTGATTTCTTCTGGTCTGTACACCCAAATTGTCATCTCACTGCAGAATAATTTTAAACTCCGAAGTGTGACAGAATAAATCACTGATGTGTAGCATAATGATAAAAATGCATTCAGCAAAACAATCCTTCCCTCCTGGGAAGATGAAGAAGTCTGATTCTTTCTTCCTTCTGCTGTCCTTTGGGCACTTATGAACACTAAATGTGGACTGTGATGTTGGCAGCTTCACTTTTGCTCTGCTGGCAACAGTTCTCTATGGCACAGAGCAAGGCAGGACTGTTTTTTCTTGTGATTTGGCCATGGCCAGTCACCACCTGGGATCACAACTATGCACACTCAAGAGCACAGACAAAGAAAGAGAAGGCAGCTTTCCAGCTGGTGCAAAATTCAGCTTGGTGTGCAGTGGGCTTTGCAGTGTGTGTAAGGGTACTTATTTGTGGGTTTAAAAGCAGGGCTAATCCAGTGAGTAAATGCTACTCCCAGAGATGTGGCTATAGCCATGGCCACCAGCTCATTGTGCAGAAGGAAGGTGGCATCCACCTTTCCTGTTGTGCTTTCAGCAGGATCTGCCAAGGGGAAGGTGCAATATAGCAAGGCATTTTGTTCCTAGAGCACCTGGCGCAAACTCTGCAGGGCTTGAAACAGTTGTTATGCTCAGTGTATTTTTTCTTTCACTTTCTGTGAAGGCTTATCACCCTGACGTCCCTGAGACAGCTGTGATTGGGTATCCACACAAGATCAAAGGAGAAGGTATGTGAAAAGCAGTGTCTTGCCATGACACTGTAGGAAACTTTCCTTAATTTCTAGCCTGGACTGCATGTTAGGAGGTGCCTAGGGAATGGGAGGGCAGTTATGCTTAGGTTGACTGGCATACAGCCCCAAGAGGCAAAGACAGCCATGAAAATAGTTGCATGTTCCTAAGCTGGGTGCAGGTGTTACTCCCTAAACTTTTCACACATAGTCTTTACGTATGGGATAGAGCTTCCTTTAAAAGGATTGTGCTCAGAAATGTCCTTTGAACAGAATGGGAATAGTTGATTTGCACTGGCAGGCTTTTGATCTCTGACACTTTGGCAATTTATGTTGAGTTGCTATTGTCACTGGGATCAGTCTGGTCCATAGATGCCAAGACAAGGCTGGGCCATCACTTGAGGGCTGGAGTCTGACTCCCTTTTGTAAACAAGATCTATGGTTTTCTTGGCAGTCCCTAGCTTGCACACAGGGATGATTTGAAACCTGCCTTGGTATTCGAATGAGCATCCCTTGTCTTGCCAGACAGGATCTAATGAGGCATGTGACTTCTGCTCGTTTGTCTTCCAGGTGCCTTTGCTTTCATAGTCCTAAAAGAGCAGACAGCTAATATAGACCATATCAAAGAAGAGCTCAAAACCATGGTGGCTTCCAAGATAGCAAAATATGCTGTGCCTGATCACATTCTGGTAAGTGGGAGACTGTAACTGGTACAAAGAGCAAGAATGGTCACACTGAGCAAGGCTCACCTTCCTGCCTGCAGTGCTGCTGTTGTACCTCTCTGGCAGGATGAAGAAGCAGGAAAATAGAACTAGCTGGAGGTATCTCTAGGTAGGGGAGGGCAGGTGCAGTGGTCTACATGAGCTCCTTGTCTCTAACTGAGGATCAGTGGTGTCCCAGAGGGTGGCTGGCGGGATATTACAGCTGCTCCAGCCTGCAGAGCAGCCACTCTGTGGAGCTGTTACAGAGTGTGTGTTAGAGCTCCTGTGAGGCTGCTCCATTTGGGCCAAGTGCTGAACAACCCTTCAGGTGGGATGCACAGGGACTGTTGAGAGCACTGTGCTTGGCAAGAGCTCTGGCAGAGCCACTCATGAACTCCAGGCTCTGTCTCAAGCCTCCTCACCTTTAAGTAGCTCCCTTTTTGTGTTTGGGGAGAGTGGACAAAGCTGCCCCTTAGCTGCCCCCCAAGGCTGCCTGCATCCATTCCACTCTCTGCTTGGAGGCAGTGAGCAGATCACTTCTTTGAGGGGCTCTGCTTTAGCCACATGCTGGTACGGTGGACACCAAGACACAGGTTACAGAATACAGCAGGAGCAGGCAAGGATGGCTTATTCATCTTGGAGTAGCCCAGGACAACCTCAGTGGTTCGGAGCAGCTTCCAAAACTTGCAGGTTTGCAAAGAAACACCTGTTTCCCTGTGTTTAATAGCAGTCCTGCAGACAAGTCCTACAACTCTTTCCTTGTATATTAATTAATGTTTTGGAGTTTTGTAGCCTCCAGGCCTGATCATGTAGCAAAATGTGAGACCTGCTAGTGTCTATGTTCAGTGTCTGAGAACTCTTTATGAGGCTCAAGTTTATGCTAAAGGCTTTGAATTTGCTGCTCAGTCCTTTGCAGAGAGTGTAGCCAAAACATTTTCCATCCTTCTGGTTATGAAGGAAGGCGTGTAGGCTGACAGATGTGATCAGGCAGAGAGAAACATCAGCAGACCTCGGTTATCCCTTGAGTAGGAGGCTCTGTAGCTGGTGTGTGGTATTGTGTGCTTTGTATTCCTGCCCTGTGAAGGGGAATATATCTATCTGTTCTTGTAACGCGTTGAGATCTGTGTCATCATCAGTGCCTGAGTTTCCAAGTGTAACTAGCTTCCTAGTTCAGTAGTTAACTTTTTCAGGACCTGATTCTCCAGAGCTGTGTTCTGCAGCACCCAGCCTGCAGATACACAGCGATGAGTAAATGGGGAACAAAGTCCACTTCAATAAGAATAAAATTTATAGCACAAAGAATTGATGCTAGTGATACTCCTTTCCTTGGCCATAAACTAGTGTGCTTAATGGCCTGGTATTTCCCAGGAGCCTCAAAGGAGCTATGGCCATGAGAGTGCGCCAGGTTTAGGACAGTTGAGCCAGATTTCTTGGTGGTTTCCAGCAGGACCCATGTTCTAATATAGGTGTGTCTTTCTTTTCTCTGCAGGTGGTGAAACGTCTTCCTAAAACCCGATCAGGGAAGATCATGAGAAGGCTGCTGAGGAAAGTAGTCACTGAACAACCAAGCAACATGGGAGATGTCACCACACTTGATGATCCAAGTGTTATCAAGGAAATACTGGATGCTTACCAGAAATACAAGGAGAAGAGCTCCTCATAACAGCCAGCTCTGAAATCTCTCTCCTCTGGAAATGTGGATGGTCTCAAACAGGCAACCAGGCAACCAACATAGTTCTCTCTTGGTGTTTTTTCAAAAACTTTGTTTCCTTCTAGAGGAACGAGATTTTCCACTCTACAATGTATTTTGAGATGCACAGAGCCTGGAGCAATCTGCAGTTTGCGGATCACTGCAATCTGCAGTCAGTGAGCTTCCCTTTCATTGCTTTTAGGGCTGTTGTAGAGCAGCCGTTGGTGGTTTCCATTAGCTATGATGAAATCAATACTAGCTGAAGCAGAATGCAGACATTAATGTTTCTCATTTTAATGTTACTGTACAAGGAAATTTTTTTATACAATAATTTTGCTGTTTTAAAAGAAGCTCTGGAATACACTTACTCAATTTTTCCTTCAGCTTGGATATCTGAGTTCAAGTAGCTGTATTTCACTGCAGCTGTGGTGCCTTTTCAGCAATGCTTGGTATTCTAGTTGTATTATCAGGGAAATGAGAAGGATGTGGCTAGTCTGATAATTCTTTCTTGTGTTTACCCAGTTGTTCTAGTACCTCCTTTGGCTTTCCTCATAAGGATTTATTCCTACCACTTACATGTCCTGGAGTCCCAGAGGTGGTGAGCCTGTGTCCTTTCATGTCCCACCTAGGCAACCCAGCACTAGCACTTCCAGGTGACAAACTGAGACCACTGAACTTCCTACGTGTTCCCAATGCATTGCCGGTTGCATTGGAGGGGTCTAGTCCCACATGTTCTTATTCTGCCTTGAGAAACTGAGATCACCAACTGGGCTTTTAAAGTAACTGTCCTCTTCCTCACTGGCAATGACAACTGGATCAATTTTGTCTGTTGTATTTCACTTCTGCATATTAGGAGTGGTGTCTACGACTAGTAGATCTTTGACAGTTAGTGATTTGTATAGGTGCCTTTCTTTCTCAAAGGTGCTGTGAAATGGGATGATGTTTGCTTGCTTGTCCGTCAGAGAAACATTGGGAAACAAAATCCTGAGGTGCTCAAGAGGGGTTTGAAGCTGAGAGAGATACACTGAAGTGTTCGTTGTGACTTGCTGAGCGGTATGATTTCTGACCAAGAAATGGCTATTTTAGCCCACTCCCAAATGGCCTGTAATCTCGTTTGCTCCAACAAAGACAGGCACCCAGTTTGGAGGTAGGTTGGTTATCTTCTTAGAAATTATGACTTAATGCTTATGCTTTCAAGTTGGCCCATACCATGTCTGCCCCTTCTGCATGCTGCCGTGCTAATCTTCCAAAAATTTGTGCCAGGTGGGTACCTGCAAATTGCACAATCCACAGAGAAGAAAGAAGTGCCTCTTAGATGCCTTGTGGAAAGTGATAGTAGCATTTAAGACTAGCAGTCTCAGAATAGCAGGGAAGCCTTTGTCTTTCATATGCTTTCAAAATTGCAACTAATATATTCAGTGTTTTATTTCATTCTGGACTCGTTTTATCATGGTCATATTTTGATTGAAGCACTCCTTGTATCTGGGCTGTTCAGAAGAGTTTGTAGTAGGTCTCCTGTCCTTTACTACTGCACTGATGGTCATGGAAAAGCCTGTAGGTGTCAAAATGCCTTCAAGACTTCTACCACTGCTAAAATTGGTTTAAGCTGTCTAAGGGCTTGTTGTGGTCTGGGCGCCAGCGTCCGTGCCGCCTCCCAAAAGGGAAGAGGATTGAGGGCAAGGCGAGATACTACCCCAACAAGCTCATAGGCAACCACAGAGACTGATGAGTATTTAACAAGTTTATTACCAAATATATTCAAACAAAACCTTATTTACTCTATGGAAATATTATGATATCAAAGGACG
>JAVSBS010002226.1:32399-42816 GCA_033124195.1 Coracias cyanogaster
TGATGATTCATGGGAGTCGTAGTTTAAGCTGACTTAAAAAGACATTTTAAAAATGGTGGGTCCGTTTGCCACAGGGGTTCAGAGTGGCTGGAAAGGCCACAGAGCATGCCAGCAAGGCATGGTGGAGGATTCCTGCCCTCTGCTTGGGTGCAAAAGCTTAAGATAGATGCCGGTGTAGCGTGCGCAGTGCTGATCCTGGCAGTGCGTGCTGCAAGGGCTCAGGCAGAGCTTCTCCATCTTAACCTGCCTAAGCCAAGTGACTGCTAACCACTGGTTCCAGCACTGTGGCTGGAGTCGCTCCATTAAACCTTGCAGTCCTTCTTCTGCCTTTCTGTTGTGCTGGTTCAGCCATCATCATTTTATGCTGCCATCAGATGACTGATCACACAGGCCAGTGCTGAACTCGGCAACATCCCCTCAGAAGTCTTCTCTCAGACAGTCCTGCCATAGGTTCCTGGGGGCCTAGCTCCTCTGCTGCCCACTGTGGTGCCAGTATCGCCTGCTGGACACAACAGACAGAGGTGACTCCCTCGGTGGCCCTTCACATGGAAGGACACCACCATGAGAGCTCAGCAAGATACAGCCAGCCCCAACAGGAAGCTCTTCTAACTAATTGGCTCCTGGTTAATATAATCCTGGCCTTGCCCACAACCCCAACAATGACCACCTGGGTGAGGGTGGAGCCACAGAGACACAGATGGACCAGGTTCTGCCTCTGGAACACAAAGCCGACAGAAACAACAAAACATTCTGCTAGGTTGTGACTCATCCATAGGTCAGCTCCAACCTGGGGCCTACAGCTTGGGCCCCAGCACTTCACTTTCTCTGATGACAGTCTGCTTCGTTTCATGGAGCTGTGTGTTTTGGCCTGCCAACCCCAAAGTAATTACTTGGCAGAATCACCAATTTTTGCCCTACTTTTGCAGGGGTGTCTTATTGCTGAATTTAACTAGATCCTGTAGGACTGGGAGAGGAGTGACGAGCTGTTTGGCCAGCAGAGATTCTGTTACCAAATGGAAACGCAGGCTACTCAGTGTGGTGTGTTCTCAAAGACAGGCATGTCATCTTAAATCTCAGAGTTCCTCTGAATATACTAGCTGCATTTGCTTTTTTTTAAATTTATTTTAAATGTCTCTAGGGAGTGGGTAATGCAGTAGGGAATATCATGCTTTGTTAAAATTCCCATCCTTCTGACTGTGATCCATTTTTCCTTAAGGTAAGTAGACACTCTGTGGATCTTGTGGGAAGTGGCAGATCAGAAGTTTGATAGAGTTGACAGGACGTTAATATTTTAGGAGACAGCCACTACATATATCTTCTATTGCCATTGTAAAAGAAAAATACCCAAACGCTTCCTTAAGGGATTTTCAAGTGGGAAGCAGACAGGAGTTAATGTGTTTTACAGAGAAGTAGACTCCCTTGTTTAAACAAGTTGTCTCCACGCAGTCTGAAATACAGTGTGGAGGAATAAAAATGGCTTTTGAACAAGATTACACACTTGCCTTTTAGTCAAGAAAGCTTTTCTTATATTTTGGATATAGAATTGCCTTGTCCTATTGACCTGAAATTTCTATGCTAAGGTGTGACGCAGTGGTCACAGCGACAGTGAACTGTCTCGTGAAGACTAGCTATGTGAGGAGCAATGCACTTAAGTGCATTGAGATGCTTGTCATATAATTGCTCTTCTCAGGGAAAATGGGAGATAGGTGCGCTCCCTCACCTGCATCCTTGTTGCCTCAGCCTGCATGGGCTTGGGGACTGTGGCTACCAGGGAGATTACAGACTGTCCCAGTAGCTGCAGCACCCCAATAAATTCACAGCCATGCCACCTACGGTGTGGACAGGCTGTAGTTACAAACAAGCGTCATACTGTGAACTTTTGAAGCCTTACAGACCTTTGCTAAAATCATGTGACCAGCATGTGCAAGACTAGAGTGACACATGCCTGCCATCCAGTATCATGATGGCCACTCTCTTTCTTCCCTGTGCATTTCCACAGCTGAGCTGTGGTCCTTGGGATGTCCATCTGCTCAGAGGCCCCCTTGGGGTATTCAAAGAGAGCATGTGGTACTGTTGTGGTGCCCACATGGTGTTCTGCAGTGGACACAGCTCCTGCTGGACAGTCTTGGCCCCCACCTCTCCTGGTAAAACTGCACTTCTCCAAGTACACCAGTATCAGCTCTTGGAGCTGACACCCTGTGCTCAGTTCATCTAATAACACCCCAAGACTAGTAGAAACAGAGCTAGGCAGGGCTCAGAGCTGGTAATTCATACAAAAAGAATGCTGTGCTTCACTGAGTAGGCTACTTGTAGAAAGCTTTGCCAAACATGAGATTTTCCAGCCAGAGAAGTCCCCCTTTCTTCTATTTCCCCATGATCTCCACTAACTGCAGTGGTTGCATCTTCAGTGCAAGCCTGAGTTAAGCTTTGCATTTTTATGATTTCCTGGATGTTATGAACATCAGCACTGGTGCATGGTGACAGTGCTTTCTGCTTAGCATGCAGCAGTCTCACACCAGGCTTGTGGTTCAGGGAGGGCTTCAGCCTGCAGAACTGGCACTGATGTCCTCAGTTCTTGAAATGCTACGAAGGAGGTAGCTTGTGAAAGACTTAGAGGGAGGTGATTCTCCCCTTCTACTCTACTCCACCTGGAGTACTGTGTTCAGCTCTGGGGCCCCCAGTGTGAGAAGAACATCGACCTGTTGGAGCCAGTCCAGAGGAGGGCTATGAAGATGATCAGAGGGCTGAAACACATTCCCTGTGAGGACAGGCTGAGAGAGTTGGGGTTGTTCAGCCTGGAGAAGAAAAGACTCCAGGAAGACGTTCGAGTACTTAAAGGGAGCCTACAAGAAAGCGGGAGAGGGACTTTTTACAAGGGCATTTATTGATAGGACAAGGGGTAATACCTTTTAACTGAAAGAGGGTAGGTCTAGTTTAGATGTAAAGTTCTCCACTGTGAGGTGGTGAGGTACTGGAAGAGGTTTCCCAGAGAAGTTGTGGATGCCCCCTCCCTGGAAGTGTTCAAGGCCTGGTTGGATGGGGCTTTGAGCAACTTGGCTGCTTATGGCAGTGGTGTTGGAACTAGATAATCTTTAAGGTATCTTCCAACCCAAACCATTCTGAGGTTCCACGATTCTAAGACCCTGGGCCTGCAGTCTTAAGATGTGATGTTCACTAATCAGTGAAGGAGGATATAAGAAATACTTTACAGTAGGATCATGGGACAAACTTCAGGATAATTAGATTGTTTAGAAAAGCAGAACTGTTGAATTCTAAACCTTTCTGCATGTAATGTATGGGTTATTTGCCAGGTTGCCTTTGTAGCTTCACTGAGAGGGATCCAGAGTCAATTTTACCTGTTGCAGTTTGTTGCAAAGGGCAAATGTGCTTGCTTTTTTTCACCCCTTGGTTTTGCCAGTGATGCCAGGCCATGGTGCCTTTTCCCCCACTGGAGACACGGGCCATTGTTTTCTTAATTTTAGAAAGGGAAAGTTCATCTCTTTAGAGATTAGGTTTGTTGTACAGTCTAAACCCTTTAATTTCATTTTATTTTCTTATAATCTTTACTTTAAACACATTTCTTGTCCTTGACCAAAACCAGTTTCTTCAATGATCTCTGTATTCATATTTTCATTAACGGAAATATCTTCCTCTGTGTGATGGGTTGGCTTTGCATCGTAGGTATCTGGCTCTCTGTTTCCAAAAGGGTCTTTCAGTTCTCTGGACTTGCTTCTTCCTGTCTGGATTACTTTAGTCTGCCAGCACAGACTGAAGAAAAGCAAAGGAGTTCAAGATCAGGATTAATCAGGTCCAAATTGTTGTTCTGCTTTGCTGCTTTTCTCTGAACAGTACCTCACAGGAAATGAGTTATGCCACAAAACTGCCACTGCGAAACAACTCAGAAAGTTGAAGAACTAGCATTTGCATGTCAGTAAGCGGCATGTCTCATGTAAATGCTGAGGTCCCACTGCTCTACGCTCATTGTCCTGTGTGATGCAAGCAGAGCACAAGTAGTAGAGACGATTAATTACCATTAGTTGATACGAATGGTTCAGCTACTAATCTCCATGTCTTGTGCAAAAGTAGAAAACGGGAGGTGTGTGGGGAATGGGGGAGAGAGTGTTTGCACAAAGTGAGTGGGTAGCTGTCCCAGAGCCCAGCAGGTGAGAAAATTGTTTCCAGGTGCAATGGATCATTTATGAGTGCCAGGAACATATCCTCTGCAGGGCACCTTGTCCATTAAGAAGTGAGGAAGATAGTGTTTCACCCTCTGGGTACCACATGAATAACACTAGAGTTGAAATGCAGTGATGGACACTGAACATCCTTGTTAGCCACTTCTGTTACCTCCAGCAGCAGCTTCTGGAAAGCTTCCAGCACTGCTCTTGCAGCCCTCTGGCAAGTTAGAAAGGGCCAGAGAGAAAGGCAGGTGCCAATCTCCTCAGTTTGTGTTTCGTTACTGCAGCTGCCCTGATTTACTTACTGTGAATTTATTGGTAAAATGGAGACTGTTTTCCAGCCTAATGCAACTCTTATTCAGGGACTGCCTCTGTGGCCAGTTAAAGCCACAGACAAGTTTCTGGTTTTAAACTAAGCAGGAACAGATGACTTTTTCAGCCCCAGTTGTGCACAGGGAATTATCTTCTGGCTGAGTCTAGAGGCGCATCATGTTTTTCATGGCAGTGAGCCTAGCCCTGCTTTGTCCTAGATAGAAGGATCTGGGGACATAACCACCTTTTCAGGTGGAAATGGTCATGGCTGTGCAAAGTTACCAGCCTATAAATACTGGTAATGAATGCCCTGCCACAGCAGCCTTTTGCTTCTATTCCTCTGTACCTGGTGTGTATCTGGAGTCCCTCTGCAGTGACAAAGCTTAATTAGGTGTTTGGTCTGTTGAGGCTGGGAGAGGGGGAACCCATTGCTTCATAGTGTTCATCCTGCACTGGGCATGCAGAAGACTCTGATTTCTTTTTCTACCTATTATACCTTGGGGATGCCATTTTACTCCACTGTCTCAGCCCTCTGCACTCACAGAAAGACTGAAGTCTCATGGCAGAGTCAAGAGGAGAGGCTGTGGAATATTACTCTCAAGGTCCCTGGGGTGAGATGGTTGTTCAGGAAAGCGGGTGCCTTTAGGGAACAGTGCTGCAAAGCTGTCTTACAGCTGCTGGGCCTGAATCCAACCTGAACAAAGAGAAAAGGCTTCCCCCCCACACCCCCTTTCCTAGTCACAGTCCCTCTCTGTGGAAAACCTACATTTTGTTACTGGGCGTGATGCCAAATAGCCTTTCCCGTTCTTTGGCAGCACACAGCTGGGGCGGTCTCATTCCAGCCGTTGTCTGTTGAGCTTGCACTTGCTAAATTCTGGTGTGTGAGTGTTAACAAAGCCATGGGTCCTTCCTGTAACACTGCTGTTCCTGAGCAAGGCAAAGAAGAGAGAAAAATCTCAGCACCTTGTGCTACAGCAAAGACCAAGAGAGGAGAAAAGGTGATGTTCTGGGAGCCCATGGACTGACAATGATGGGGATTGTGGGCATCACCCCTCCCATCTGGATTACACCATCCTGTGGGCCTGTGTCGTGGTCCGGGTGCAAGCGTCAGCCTGTAACTCTGAAAGTGGGCTTGTTTACCCAGTGTGCAATACACCAGTATATACAGAGCAGAGGTATTTTATTCCAGTTCTGCGCAGAAAAGGATGCTAGGCGGCACTTCCGCAAAGCCAGCACACCACACAAAGGAGCCACAACATATTTATCCTATTGGTAAACCTGCTTAAATTTACACTCATTGGTGGGTAATTACAATCCCATCTGCTAACTGGTTATGATACTAATTAGCCTCCCTTGCTATGTAAATTAGCACACATGCTCCTTACAGGTGTGTGGGTGGGTAGTAAGTCTTTTTGGTCTTGAATGGTCAGTGGTCATGATCTCCCACTACCCCCTTTACTGATTTTCCCTGACTTCATGCTTCTCCGGCAATCACCCAGAACCTTTTGGGCAGCATATCACCTTTTTATCAGTCTTCTCAATGCTCTTCAAAGGCCTAGTTGCCAGTTTTCCATGCTTACAGCAAACACTTCCGTATCTCTTGATTCCTTCCTCTAACCGCCTGTTTCACCAGGCCTTTGTAACTCTTCTGTGCTTCTCTGCCAAGTGGACAACCTCATTTTCTGCAGTATATCAGGCCCACAGGCTGCTGAAGGGGACAGGCAGCTCCGCAGCTCGTGCCCCCGTATGCGGCAAGAGGTTTGCCGTCCGTCCCAGGGCTCTGGCCCTCAAGGCCGCTCCGGCGGCACCACTGGGCCGCCCAGGAGGGGCTGAGCTGCCCGTGGCGGCAGGGCGGCTAATGGCCGGTGCTGCCCGCCGGTGGGAGCGGGGCCGGCGGCGGCCGCCGGGACCTGCGCAGCCCTCACTTCACGGGGGCGGCCCTTTGGGGGTGTGTAGAGAGGGCGGGGCCCGGGCCGCCGGCGCGCGGCAGCGGTGGAGGCAGCAGCATGGATGAGGCGGAGGGCCTGCGGCAGCGCCGGCCGTTCCGCCCGCAGGTCATCACTGAGGACATCCCAGCGCAGGAGGCCAAGGAGAGCAGGTAGGGCCTGGCGCCGTCCCTCTCGACGGGGAGGGAAGAGGGACCTGCCGTGGCCGCCGAGGTGGGGCAGGCCTATCTTGAGGGGAGAGGAGGAGGGCTGGGCTGCGGTGGGCGATGTGAGGCGGGGCGCTGACGGCCCGGGCCGGGCCTGCCCCTAGCGAGGGGCTTCTCGGCTTGATCCGAAGGAAGGGAGCCGAGGAGGGTTCGGCGGGGTGTGTTAGAGAGTCCAGCTCGCTCTGGGGCTGTAAGGCAGTGATTGGGCCCAGCCCAGTGTGCTAGGGGAGAAGCCCTCTGGTATGGCCTGACCCGGCTGCGGCAGGCCCTAGTCTGGGTCAGAGTGCCCTGGGAGAGGCTGTTGTGGGCGAGGGGGGGTGGAAAGGACTGGCGGGTTGCCTCGGGGCTGAGCACGCCGCCGCAGGCGTGGGGATCCAGGTCTTAGTTCCCCTCTCTGGGTCGGTGGTACAGGCCGATGCTGGGGCACCCGTGAGTGTCAGCCTTTGGGAACACCTGGCCTCGCAGCACCCCGGCTCCGCAGCGGGTGCTTGCCTCTCTGCTGGTCTTGCTTCTGCTGGAGGTGGCTGGCAGCGGGAGGAGGGTTTTGGGCAGGGCCCGCACACCTGCTTCTGCCGAGCTTCGGGAAGAGCTTTTAACAAAACAAAAAATGGTTTCATTTGTGGCTGCTGATTAGGGGTTTTTTTTTGTTTGTTTGTTTCCAGTGAGTCTGTTTAAGTGCTGTTTATCTTTGCTAGTCAAACAATAATAGTTATCCTGTTGTGGCTTGCACGGATTTATTTTTGTAATTAAGTTCTGTGTAACTCTGGTTAGTGTTTTTATATTTCACAATGTTAATCTGCAGTTTAAAGACTAATCTGTATATGTCTGAGATAGCATGGACTCATAAACTGTCTGTTTGTTTGTGGCTAAGTTAAATAAGGTTCTATTTACAATTTTCTGTTCTGGAATGTTATAAAATAGCTTCAGTTAGTTATAAAAAATTAACTAAAAGCAATAGCTGCAATAATGAAGTGGTGGTGTTTGCTTTGCTTTTCACTGAATGAAGTAGTTGATGACCTGTAATACTTTTGTTCACCACCTAGTATGTGTCTTCTAATTTGAGTACTTTGCATATTCATATCTCTGCCCTTCAGGGTCATCAGAAAGAAAGACTGTGTACGGTGGCTTTCATGAATAGCCCACGTTTTTCAAGGACAGCATCAGCATCTCTCAGCTTGAGAGACTGCTCTTCCTGTCTTCAGCCTCTCTTGTAACTTTGCTCAAATCAGTTGACTTTCTAGGGCCGCAGTGATGATCCAGAATATCCACAGGTGCTGTTCTCATGAGACTGTCCAACATGAAACCAGTGGAAGCAATTCTGGAGGCTGCCCTTCTTCTGCCTGGCAGCTGTGGCAGAAACTCTTGATGATAGCTGCTTTCCTTTCCAGGCCCCCAGTAGTTCCCCTGCCGAGGGGATGAGGCAGCCTGGACATCTGCCTATGGTGACCCGTAGTATCGTTTTGCCAGCCTACTATCTGTCTTCAAGAGTTGATGCATTGGCTTCTCTTCTTAGTTCTTAGTGACAACTAAATCGCTGTTATTATAGCTGGAGTCTTAGTAAGTTGCATCATTGAGAGTTGTGGCTGGAGTCCATGTGGGATTAATTATCAGAGACACAATTAACTAAGGATTTCTGTTTTGCTTATCAGTGTCATTGATCCGTTCCAGTGACCCATCAGTTACTTACGGTTGTCGATATTCTATGTTGGATATGTTTCACTTGTTTACTTTTATAAGGATTCTGAGCAGCTGACTGCTTAATTTTTTATTTTTAAATAAAACCTGAAAAGTAAAAAAAATTCTTGTGGTTTCAGCAGTGTCTAAAATAGGTCTTGCAGTTTGCAGTCTTGAAGTGTGAGTTTGCTTGCCACCTCATTCTTCCTGCCTTTTTCCTTTAGTGTCAGTTCCTTGCAAATTTGAATGAGGATCAGAAGCATGACCTTTACTTAAGTCATGCTTTCAGGAGCTTTAAGTTGGTTTTGGGAGATGAGTTCCCATTCATCTTTATCTCATTCCTTTAGTGTGAGCTGTTCTCAGCTGTTGCAAAGATGCTGAGGTGTCTGCTGACAGTACTTTTAATGTTACAGTATTGAGCCTTCATCTTTTGAAGGACATTGAAAGGACACAGCTAATAGGCAGAAGTCTTTGTATTTGTGTAAACTTGAGTATTTCTACCACCCACTCTTGATGCCAAATTCAAGGGGAGCAGACTGGGAAATCATTGCTTCCTTGAGACATCTACTGTTAGAGCTGGAAGTGCTGAATTCTTCTAATTAATTACAAGGGTAATCTGGCTCTTGGGAAGTATGAAGAGGTCAGTGGAGATGAGAAACCTTCTTTGAAGCAGTTTCCCATCCTGGTCCAGCTCAGATGGAGACAGGCTTAGTGCTGTAACACTGCTGAAGTTCATGATGGAGAATGCTGTGGTCTTGAGTGTGAGAAATAACATTTATTTTTAACCTATCTGAGAGCAGGAATACTTGGGCATGCTGGTGGAAACTAAGTAGGCTGACGTGGTGGGTGCCTTGGAGAAGCTTAGAAAAGTCTGGTGACCAACAGCAGCAGTGCTATAGACCACTTTTTGGAGTGGGCTGAACTGTCTGTGGCTTTGGGTTAGCAGCAGTGGCAGCTCTTGCCATGGCAGGCTGTCAGCATCCTTGTAGCAGTCACCCACAGCTTGGCAATTTGGGCAGTGGCTTGTGATGGCCAGTTGGGTACTGTGTGGACCTGGGGAAACTGGGGCAGGCCTCCATCCTAACAGCATATGTCTGCTTCCAGAAGAGAGGGGCTGACAGCAGTTTTGCCATCAGGGAAGATATATGGTGGATTATGAATATTCCTACTTCTGTAAAGTGTGCATGCAAGCAGTGACCAAGTCTAGGCCTAGTTCTGTCCTTGCTGTTCAATCTGATAATCCCAAAGGTTACCTTGATGCTGGTACTGCAAGTACATGTTGTTAGCTCCTGAGTTGTCATATTTGTACTCTGGGCAGTAGTTCCTATTTCCTGCTGTCTGGATGATTGGCTAATGAAGGACAAAACAGTGGAAGCGGTCCAAGGATTAATGCAGAACCATTGAGCACTGTTTGCCTTTGATACTGCAAGGAGACAGGCTAGCTGTGCCTGTGAATGGTTCAGAGTAGCTAAAACTGTGGGAGCTGCTTTTCTAGTTCATGGCTAGGTATTGTTGAGCGTAGCTCAGTGCTTTCCTCTGTAAATGCCTGATTGATACCTCTAAACTTCTTGAGAACAAAACCTGTTTTTCTCCTGTGGAAGAACAGTTTTTACTTCTTTGTTGTGTGTCTTGATGGGTAGATAGAAGATACTTAACTTCTTTGTGTGTTGGGGCTTGAGTTTCAAACCAATGTTCACCAAGTTAAACATTTATTTAACTACATCTGATGTTTGTTGTTTTAGTTGAATTTTCCATCCAAAATTTGTGCTGGGATAGAAACCATTGCCAAAACTGAAAATCAGGTTAAAAAAAAAAAAAGTGTTTTGATGTCTGGTGCTGTTGATATGGAATAGGTTTAGATCATATGCTTGTGTTTGTGTGGTTATCTTAGAACTTATTTTTTTTTTAAGTTGGACTCTTCTGACTTTAGAAAAGTGCGCAAATGTCTTTCTAGGGATGCATTCTAGGGCAGAGTAGAGGGGGAGGAGGACCTCCCTCGATCTGCTGGACACACTCTTCTTAATGCACCCCAGGATACTGTTGGCTTTCTTGGCCACAAGGGCACATTGCTGTCCCATGGATAACTTGTTGTCCACCAGGA
>JAVSBS010002227.1:12315-23953 GCA_033124195.1 Coracias cyanogaster
TGTCCAGCAGGCGATGCTGGCACCACAGTGGGCAGCAGAGGAGCTGGGCCCACAGGAACCTCTGGCAGGAGTGTCTGCAAGAAGACTCGTGAGGGGCTGTTGGTGAGTTCAGTGTTGGCCTGTGTGATCAGGCAACTGATGGCAGCACAAAATGATGAGGTCCGAATCAGCACAACACAGAAACAGCAGTAATCAAATAAAACTCACTCACTGACCATTTTCCCTTCAATTTCATCCTTTTGAAAAACATACAAAATGAATATTATCACCAATGTAATGAATGTCATCACCAACGTAAGCACAAGCTGCATCTTGTCAAGTCTGGGGAATTTCTGTCAAAGACCAAGGAAAAGACTCATCTGTTGACCTGACTGCTGGCTAGAGAGAAGACCTTGTCTCCACCATGTGCCTGAGGCAGAAAAGCTCTATGTATGAACACTTGGTTGGATCAGCATTCTCCACATTGGTGTGAGTTGTCCACTGTCATCAGCATGGAAAATGATGTTCTAGCCCCCAATCAGGTGTCTGCAGGAGCCTGGGATTTTCCTTGCGTTGCCACACTGAGTTGCCAATGGTGTAGGAAGAGGTTAACTAGCGTGAGTGGTTCCATGACCATGTATGTTTTCCCTGTAAGTGTTAGGCAAATTACTAAATAGTTTGTGTGCAATTCAATCGTGGGCAATAAGCATAACATCAACAGGTGCAACACTGTTTTATTTAGTAAAGTGTAACATAACTCAGCATTCTATATATTGATTGCCATATGACTCAGCTGCTGGTCTTCCTGTGCAAAATTATCTTTAAGTTCCAGACCTCTACATGCCTTGTGATGATCTGCTTTTTCAAAAATTGGGCAGTCAAATTTTAAGGTATTGTGTAGAAAATTGAAGCTCAACACATGAATATTTATGCAGAAATATCTCAAAACCTGTATTTCTGTTTTTTTCATTTGTATCAAGAAAAATAGCTATTGATCGGCATTTTTATGCTATCCCCATTTCAAAGGAAAACTACTATACTTGTGATTATGCTTTTTAAGAAGCCCTGGACCTGAGAATCCTTCTGAGTCCTTCAGAAGTTTTCACTGAGCCCTGCGGAGTAGAAATTTTGTCTTTATGTTCTTCAGGCAATTTAGATAGACACAATTACACTTGCCATGGTTTATTTGGGCAAATACCAAAATAAATTGTGGTTTTGTCACAGGAGTATATGGCTGATATTATATTAATTTAACTATAAAGGGGAGTCAGCTCACTTCAAAGAGTCAACCAGACATAGAGAGGAATGGGCTTTCCATCTTGTCAGTGAAACCAATTCTGCTAGACAAGCACTTGCTCTTAGTTCCTGAACAATTTAGTGTCATCATTATTCCCTATTCCTTTAGACATACATTTATAAAAAATTGAGAAAATTGAGCAGTATACAGAACCCAGTAAAAAATTGCAGACATTATTCAATGACACTACGTTTGCTGTTATAAAATGCTCTATCAGATTAATATTAATTATTCAAATTGATGACTGAAAGGGAGTGAATGTAAAAACAAGTCTATCAGTAATGGCATGTTTTCATGTTCATTCTGAACTGAAACTTCATTGTATATATTATTTTTAAGGCATTTTTCAATGCCGCAACATTTTTTATCACTGAGTTAATCCTACTGTGAGTCTGCTTTTTACTATCACAAAGAGAATCTTTTTTTTTTTTTTCTATTATTATGGTAAAGCAAGGTGCTTATGACCTCTGGCACGAAAATGGGAGATAGATGATCATGAAGACTGATTTGTATCATATGTACGGTACCTTTTATTAATGCAGCCTTGAAAGCAAAGAGGAAAAGCAGTTCTGAAATGAGACATTGCGGTTTTGTCTAGCAAGAGATGCTGTTGACGACACGTCCCAAATACACAATTGATGCAGCTGTTAAAGGATCAATGGTTCTACACCACCTACGCTTCTGAATACTTTGGCTGTGACTTGCTCATGCGTGCTGACCAATAAGTAACCTTACGCTTGAAAATGGAAAATCTTTTACAAAGTCAAGTCACAGTGTCAGCAGAGCAATCTGGTTTTATCGTGAGCAGTTCACTCAGCACCTAATCAGTCTACTAGCTGTTACTAAGGCATTTTTATGTCTCTCCTTGGCAGACTTTTTTTTGGCAATAAAAAATGGAATGAAAGCATGTAACATACCGATCGGGAAACAACTGAAGTGTGCTGCACCCCCCAAAAAAAAGCGCAAGACACGTTATGACTGGTTTACACAACTGCTCTCTATCCCCTGCTGTACTTGTACTGAGATAAAAAGCAAAGATAAAGGGTAAATAACTCTCGCTTCTCCGCTCACTATTTCCCTGACATACTAGATCACTAGAAAAATAGGATTAGAAAAGGATAGATTCTCCTCAATCCTTGGAGACTTGTTCTGATTGTGACTACAAACCCTTCAGCTTTTAGGGGTATAAGGAGGTAATGAGATTAAAGGTTACTGTTATTCCTGCTGAAAATGCCATAATTTCAGGTTGCACTCTTCGCTTGTGATCAGTACTCTCAGCTGATCCTGACTGCAGTCCCTGGGACTGCCCTAGTTGCCTGGGGCCCTTGTTGGTAAGGACCTTACTCTGCTATAGTGTAGTTAATAAAAAGGAATTTTTCCTTAGGTCCTCATCTGTCATGGTACTAGGAAGACTAAAAAGTGTTAGGGGTTTTAAAGACCATTTAAAAACTAAATCTTTCAGAGCAGAAATACCAAAATGTTTTCTTTTGGTATTGCCTAAGAAAGTTTCTGATTTTTTTCTCTGAATCTCTGTGGGTTTGTTTTGTGGCATATTTCACATACTTATGCTAAACTAAAACCAAAGCCAATCATCTTAATTTGTTAAGGAAAAAAGTTATGGAATTATTTTATTATTTTTTTGCTGCTGCTGCTTTTCTCTTGCAGCAAAGCAGTAAAACAAGAATATGAATATAGTTCTGGTTAAATGTGTTGGTGTTGGTGACTTGGGTTTTGGGTTTTTTTAATTTAGTTTTTGAATTTAGGTTGTTAAACCAGGGAGTTTCATTAATTCAGCCAAGGAAACATCATGTGCTGTCTTATTTTCAGATAAGGAGTTATCTAAAAATATCAACAAAACTTAGAGTTTTGAAAAATTTATTTCCAAGTATGAATTAGTAATTTATAATTAGTGGCTAATTATATCTTATTAATTAATCTATCATCTGTATGATTAATTACTTATCTGTAGAATAAATACAAAGCATAGCTAAGCCTGTAATTCATATCTGATGAATTACCAAAGTAAAGTTTATAGATATTCGTTTAAGAAGAAAAGCAAACAACAACATTTAGATAGACTGCTACATAGTTTTCCAGCATATCTGATCCATGGACAATGCATTTGTTACTTTATCTGTAAATTGTACCATTTAATGTTCTTTCTGCCAGCATAAAATGCAAGATTCAAAGTATACATAGAATGTTAGACTTTGATAACCAAAAAGACTGCCTCTAGCAGAGTGACATCCTTCTTTTTTTTTGTGAGGTTTACTTGTTTAATAGGAATTTGAATCAGTTATGAAAAAAGGAAGGATCATAAGGAAGGGTCGTAATAGTTTTATTTTAAACTTCACACAAAATACCAAGTTCTACTGCTTCTCAGAAACGCTACTACTCATCAAATACTTAAGAGCATGAACCATTGTCTCCATTACAGCAGCAATGGGTAGCTAACATGCAGAAGGACACTAATATTACCCCCATTTTCCAGGCACTCATGTCAACACGAAATGTAACATTATTAATATCTCCTCAAGAAGCTGTCTTAAACAGAAACTTTAGATTACTGTCTGATTACTGGCTTTCTGGTTTTGCTCGACATCAGCAGTGCTCAGCAGCTGGAGTCAGGTTTTTCTGAAAAAGTTCACATCAACAGATGGCTGTAAAGCCACCCCTGTCTTTTCTACTGCTAATGGAAACAAAGTTTGATTTCTAGATTCCAAAATTTTCCAAATGTGGTCCATGGTCATTTTTTTTGAGGAAAAAAAGCCTGCTAATTGTATGAACACGTCTGCAAACACAGAAAACAATTTTTGTTTCTTGACTCCTCATTGATTGTAAATTAAATTTTTGAAGTGCATAAAAAGTGGCGGTTCTACATCACCATGGATTGATTCTATCCATCATGATGCTACTGGATTTGATTACCTCAGTAAAAACAAATGGTAGTTTTATACAAAGATGTATTTTAAAGCATAGAGCTTCATCCTACTGTGAAAGAATAAAATATGACAAAATGTACTGCAAGTGTAGTAGATACCTTACATTTCTACAATTTCATTTTTAGTAGAAGCACACTAAAAGTTCCTGATTTTAGTTTTGCTAATTTTGGCAGATTTCCTGAGCTTCAAATTCTTTACCACTTGAATAGGTGTGATTCTCCTCATATAGTTTTGCTTTCCTCAGATGCTGGAAGACATGACCTTCTTCCTTTCTTTGTTAATATTATTTTTTTCTCTTTGACTTGCAGCCTCGCTCCTAAACATAAACATTCATTCCCATTTTTTGTATTCTTTCTTTCATATTCAACAAATCTATATTTTCTATAAACTTCTCTAAGACCGTAACTTCAGAAGATGGAGGCTTTTTATGTGCATCTATTTCTCCATGTACTTCATGATGTCTCTCTGCTTTTTATGGTTTATAAAAATAATTTATTCATCTGAAAATCATGTCTAATGGTGTGCATATCAGAATGGTGTGCGTATCAGAATTTTCCACATAATAACAATGACCTAATGTAAAATTCTGTTCCATTGAATAAATACCATCAGTCTCGTAACATGGATAACTTCAAAAGAACATATGAGGAGATGCTGACAGGACTCAAACTGTTCTCTTCTGCAGAAAAGAAAGCTCAGGGGATCTCACCCATGTGTGTAAATAACTAATGGGAGTGGGGGTGAAGAAGGTGGAGGCAGACTGTTCTCAGTAGTATCCAGTGACAGGACAGGAGGCAACGGGCGCAAACTGATACGTAAAAAAATTCCATGTAAACATAAATAAAGTTTGTTTTGGTGGTTTGTTTGTTGTTGTTTTGTTTTGTTTTTTCCTAGAACACTGGAACAGGTTTCCTTAAGGGGTTGTGGATTCACCGTTCTTGAAGATCTTGAAACCCTGACTGGACATGGTTCTGGGCAGCCCGGTCTAGCTGACTCTGCTCAAGCTGTGTGGACCTCCTGAGGAAGTATTAGACTAGATGATCCCCAGAGATCCCTTCCAACCTTAGCTATTCTGTGATTTTTTTTTTAAGAAGAAGGTACACAGGAGGGGACTGAGTCAGGGTGAAATATATCCCCTGGTCCTGGCATGGATTCTGGACATAACGTAAATACTAATATTCAAGAGGCCTCTGACAGTGAATGCCACTGTGAATCAACAGGGTTAGCGTAGGGGAATCTTCAGTCCTCAGCAGCTGGCGAGGAGAAACAGGACCAGATCATATGAATTGTTCATGTTTATGTGAGTACTGCTGGTGTTCAGGTGGCTAGTGTGGCTGGTCTTGTGGACTGTGTTCGTGTTTGAGGAGGGGGACGCCTATGGGAACACATGCTCAGCCTCACTGCTAGGTGGATCTAAGAGGAAGTGAAAGCATCTATTGGACTGGGATGGGAGCCGATGGGCTTAAGGTCCAGACAGATTTGGCTGTAACATACGTGTCCCAAAGCTCACTGGATGTAACTTCAACTCAGGATGTTAAGCCTTTACAATCAAAACTTACTATCAAGTGCTGTCTATAGAGTCTATAAAATTTTACAGGAATATCATACAGATAATAAATCCAGAAGAGTTTCCTTGCTAAATCTAGTAATTTTAAGATCTCTTCTTAGCAGATAAATCATTTAGGACAATTTGGGCATTTCCCACATCACCTCAAAACCAGACACAGATGACCAAACTGAGACCATCTTTTCTGGTAGTGTCCTGAAAGTCTCGTGATCATGATCATGCACAATAGTAGCAAACATAGACCAGAATATGTTTAAGCATAGTCAGCCATCGTCCCCTTCCTGTGTCCTACAAACAAACTGCAACAAGCTAGCTAACATTTTTAATCAGCTAACTTCTTGATTCTAGTTTATTGTTAAATCTATTATCATTAAGAGAACAAAAAAAGCTCCCCTTACTCTAAACATGACATGATTGGAATAAAAACTTTGCTGGTTGATGTTATATTACTTTCAGAACACTATAGTGATTTTCCATAATTAGAAACCTGCTTTAAGGTAATTATATCGATAATATTACAGACTTTTTTTTTTTTATCTTGAGTAGAACTAGGAAGTAAATTAAAAGCTTCTGAAATTGTAAGGGATTTGGATTGTCAGTATCCTGATACCTTTTATTTTTATTTTTTGAGAAAGCCATTACACTGAAAACAATTTGAAATGTGCAAAGCTAAGTAATTACAAACTCATGATGGTTCAATTTCTTTGTCAGACAATAAATGTACCAAAATTCTGTTTTAGAGAAACAGTTAAAAGCCATTACAGAACTTCGCAAATAGGTGAAAACTTCTTTTTATCCAGTGGATATGGTAGACTTTGAAGACCTTGATTTTATATTTGTTTCTTCATTAATTTTTTAAAATTCTATTTGTTAAACTTCACATCTGAAAATGGAAAAGGAATACTACCAAATTACACAGTATGAATCACGGTGATACAAACATCAAATAATGTTAGAAAACAAAGGGAATAAGAGATTAAATATAAAGGGAGATTTTCAAGATGCTTCAGACAACTGCTTTGGTTTAATAAATACAGGCTTATACTGACAATGTTTAATTCTGCTGCACTTGCTTCCATGTGAATAAAGATAAAAATGATGGTTCATAATTAATGAAGAAGAATATTAATCCATATTCTTTACCCAAAAGGAGGAATAAAGGGATTAATATCTTTACACAAGCTGATAAGCAAGCAAGGGAAGAGGGGAATGCCAATTAACTTCTGACCAGTGGGTCATAACTGACTTCGTTTCAGAGTTTTAAATTAAAACCAGCCACATTGCTTGAGGTAGGATCAAAAGCTTCCTAAAGACATCGCAGCCAGCAGTAGTATTTTGCTTGTATGAGATAAAATTAATTTTAAGATTAAGAGCTCGAAGAATAGTGTCTTAATGCATTTAGAAAAAAGTTCATGGTAACCTAAGGACAGAAGTAGGTTTAGAATTACGCCTGTATTCATCATCCAATACAGTCAATATTAATAACTTTGAGGGGGGAGGAGTTGCTGTAAAACATGGTACTTCTAAATTAAGTAATTCTGTGAATAAAAAAACCCTAGTCAAACAGAAGACAGGATGCATTGACCTACAGACCTGGGGTTGAATATTAACTTTGGAATTACAGTCAAAAGCAGTGCTGTGTGCCCATCTATCATGTGCATCTCCAGAAAGCCAAGCTAAAATTTATTTTCTGTTTGTTTTGGGTGTTTGATTATTTATGTAAGCACGCAGGAATATATTTTACCTGGAAAGAAATTCCTAGTCTTAGTACACAGTTTTGTAGAGAATTTTTTGAAGAAAGAGCTAGCCAGGTGTTGGTTATGAGGCTTGCCTAGTATTTATTTCTATCTACAAAAACAGTATAGCTGAAGAATAGTTTGAGGAATTTCTCTTTTCATTGTTCACAGACAGCAGTGAAAAGCAAACACTGGTTTTGGAAGAATTACGAGTACAGAATACCGGAAACACTGGTCTAAGAGGAAGTTTGCTTAAAAATTGGGAAATTAACAGTGAGAGTTTTCAGAGAACAACCGTGATTTGGATTAAATAGTCGCCAAGGGGATTACACCTTTTGAAACAAAGAGAAGGTGAACTCGAAAACAATAATAAAGAAGAATGAACATTTGTTTAAGTGTGGGAAGAGACCCTGGAGTGAGCAGAGGTTAACACAGCAACAATCTTAACCTTTGGCTTGACGCTGCCAGCATCTCCCCAGTGACATCACTACCCTTTCCCAGGCCAGGCAGAGCATCCTCCCTGCCAGATGCCACGAACCACTGGCATCCAGCTGTGAATAGCTGTACATTAACATTTTGTAAGTATCTCGCCTTGTGGTTTACCTACATATTAACTACGTGAAACTACGTTTCCCAGATATATGTAGGCTTAACTATCATACATCATTTAAAATAATATTTGTATTCCTACTAATCATTTACTGTTGCATGATCTATGATCAATCATATAAATATTTTTTAACTGAGTGTGGCACTGGATGCTAGGTGCACTTTTCAATTTTATTTTTATTATAATCCTTATCTCTTTTTAGTCAGTGAAATGAAAATACAATCCCCTGCTCTGTAAGGATGGCACCTTTCTGGATAGCTTAATCTTTAATTATGCAGGCATGCTTTCACAGTACAAGGCAAAGGTAGAGAAAGTTGTAGGACAAAAATTCTGTCAGTGTCATGTCAGATAAACAATAATTAAAAAAAAAAAAAGAAACCCTAGACTTGACCCTGGAGTTATGTTATGGGAACCAGAACACCTTACACAGCACCTACCCATAGCAACAGAAGATGAGAATATTTTATATTCATATGCCTCAAATCATAGAAGTCCTTTATAAGTGTCAGTGGGAAAATAATTTGTCAAAATCATTACCTGAAGAAATAGGTTTCTGCTACAACACTGTTTATTATGCGATTGACTTAAGCAACAGAAAGTTGTGAAGGAACACCTTGGCATGTACAAGGTGATAGGCAGGACTTCATCTCCTGGGTTCAAATTGTAAAGTCAGTTACGTTACTTTTTCTGCTCATTTGTGATTTCAGTGATGATGACCCAACTTTAAGCTAGGCGGTGACTTAGTATTTTTAATGTGTGCTTCCCGGATGAATGAATCTGTGGCAATGGTAAAAAACAGATGATAGTTAAGAACTGAATTTTAGTTGTCACCAGGTGTAGCAATGATATCCTGACCACCAAAACTTATTAGCAGCCATCTAATATCTACCTAATGGAGTGCTTCATCATCTCCAAAGAAAAAAAGCAAAAGATATGAAACAAAGTTGATAAAGTGTAGTTAAAGAGAACAAGTAAATGGACATACACTGAGGCACTTCCTCAGTGAATTTCAATACAACCAACCATATGAACAGGCTGTTCTTTCTTTTTACCTAGCAGCTGTTTTCTGTAAACCCATCTGTGCAGTATGTCAATAGATTTTAGCCATAGAGTAGTTACATTACGAGCACGTACGCACATAACTGACAAACTGAAGTAAAAATCAAATTTACAAAAATAATTCACAGTAAGACAGGAATTGAACTCTGTAATTTAAAGTGATGTTTAAACATGAATTAGTTTAGAAGGGAAACAAACAGAATTAACTATAAACCGATAGGGTAGGCTGAGGTCAAGGACTGCTTATGTCTTAGAGTTTTGAGATGTATATTTTTGAGACCTAATCACATCGAGAATATTGCAACATGACAAGCAGTTGTGTTTACACAATGATCTATTCAGATCTCAGAAACTTTAACATGAGGTTATTGAAACTGTCCAGACTGCCTAATTAAGCTTCCATGAAAGTGTGCTGGAATCCTGCTTAGTGGAGATATTAGTATGGTATAGCTGACTGTTTCTGAAAAAACTGTCTGTTGTACTTTCCAAGAGTTGCCCAAAGGTATAAATCCTTATATTTGACAACAGCTTTTGTTTTCATGTAACTTCCCTGTTCCCTGCAGTGAATTTCCAGTACCTTAATGGTTACCATGGAAATGAACAGCACCATGCCTCAGTGACGGTTTCTTCACTGCAGGATAAAGCAAAAGTGGTGAGCTGAGAGGGAGAAAACTGTGATTATCTACAAGTTTCTTTGATAATCAGCAAATGCAACAGAAAATATGATAAGTAGCAGAAGATAAATGACTTCACATTCTAATCAGTGTAATGTGGAAGGATTCCTCAGAATGAAGATGCAGCTCATGTAGATTTTATTTCTTTCCAAATACTTCTTTATTTGTCCATATATATAAAGAATATTGTTCTATCACCGTTTTACCATCACCATTTCTTTCTTATCATGAAATCTTTTTTAACGTCTAAGCTGAACCTTCCTAATTTTAAAATGTAAACGCATTACTTTTTACATTCAGCAGGGATACAGATTATTCCATTCTTTCCAGTAGTTATCCGGGTACTCGGATATTATTACCTTATAATTTTCTTGTCAATCTTCTTTATACTAAGAAATCCCAATAAATTCATTTTGTCCTTGTGGGTCAGCATCTCCATATATAACACTGCTCTCATTGCTTTCTGCTGGATTTAAATGGTCTACATCCTTCTGAAAGATTACTTCAAAAATCATACAGTCCTACTTATGCTATGTACAAGAATTGTTTAAGTATTCATAGAATGATAGAATCATGGAATGGTTTGGGTTGGAAGCGACCTTCAACATCATCTACTTCTGACCCCCCTGCCACGGGGAGGGACACCTCTCACTAGAGCAGGCTGCTCAAAGCCCCATCTAACCTGTCCTTGAACACCTCCAGGGATGGAGCATCCACAACCTCCCCGAGCAACCTGTTGCAGTGTCTCACCACCCTCAGAGTGAAAAACTTCTTTATATCTAACCTAATCTCTTCCAGTTTGAACCCATTACCCATGATCCTATCACTAAAAGCTCTTGTAAAAAGTCCCTCCCCAGCTTTCTTGTAGGTCTCCTTCAGATACTGGAAGACCGCAGTGAGGTCTCCCTGGAGTCTTCTCTTCTCCAGGATGAATAAACCCAACTCTCTCAGCCTGTCCTTGTAGGAGAGGTGTTCCAGCCCTCTGATCATCTTCATGGGCTTCCTCTGGATCTGCTCCATCAGGTCTATGTCCCTTTTGTACAAGGGGCTCCAGAGTTGGACACAGTACTCCAGGTGGGATTCTCATGAAAACAGAGTAGAAGGGGAGAATCCTCTCCCTCAACCTCCTGGCCATACTTCTTTTGATGCAGCCCAGGACACAACTGGGGCTTTCTGGGCTGCACTGGCACACTGTTGGCTCATGTTGGGCTTCTCATCAACCAGCACCCTCAACTCTTTCTCCTCAGGGCTGCTCTCAATCTACTCATTGCCCAGCCTGTATTTGTGCTTGGGACTGCCCCAAACCAGGTGTAGGACCTTGCATGTGGCCCTGTTGAACTCCATAAGGTTGGCATGGGCTCAGCTCTTAAGCCTGTCAAGGTCCCTCTGGATGGCATCCCTTCCCTCCAGTGTGTCAACCGCACCACTCAGCTTGGTGTTGTCTGCAAACTTGGTGAGGGTGCACTCAGTGCCACTGTCCATGTCACCAACAAAGATGTTAAACAGCACCAGTCCCAGTACTGACCCCTGAGGGACACCACTCATTACTGGCCTCCAATTGGACATCGAGCCATTCACCTCGAGTGCAGACATCCAGGCAATTTCTTATCCACCGAGTGGTCCATCCATCAAATCCGTATCTTTCCTATTTAGAGACCATTGCTTCACAGTATCTCACAATATCACCCTTGCTCCGAAGGACAACGGAACGGCCCCCCCGTCCTCCTCCTTTTCCCCAGCTTTATAGCTGAGCTGACGTCATATGGTATGGAAT
>JAVSBS010002227.1:24053-35537 GCA_033124195.1 Coracias cyanogaster
TCAACACCCTTCTAGCTCCCAGCACAAAAACACTGCAGCTGTGGGGAAAACCAGCTCAGCCAGACCCACTACAAAACGCTTCTGTACACACATATATAACGTCCTTAAATATTTTATGTCTGCGTGGTCAACCTTCTAAATATGGTTCCATATGAAACTGTATCTCTAAAGATAGAATTACTGCTGAGGGAAAGGATTACTGTGGTGTGAGGATCCTGAAATAACAATTTCTATATTTACATTCAAAGGAAGTAGAAGTGTCTTTAGTTCACTAGTGAATTATTCATAAGTTTTACAACTTCATTTTAAAAAGAATTGATTTTGTAAATGAGCAAAACATCAACAACATAAAAGTAGCTTTACTTTTACTCACACTTGTTCAGACATTCTGGAAAGCAGGCAATTACAAATTCAAATTAAAGTTACAGTCCACTTCTGTCTGGCTTGGTATGCAGCTTTGTAAATTACTTCAGAAATTTTTTCTAATACAATTTATTTTTAGTATTCAACTCAGTCAAATTTTACAAAATATCAACATATCCCTTAAATTATTTGAAAATAAATTGAGTAGGAATAATATATATTATCTTCAAACTTGAAAAAAAAAATCTACATGTATTTATTGTGCTATAATACAACTCTCTGTTACATTGTCGGGCAATTTTGTTTCCATTTATTTCTGAGACACCTAAAGAAACGTATTTACTAAAATCCAGAGTTCCAAATTGTGATGAAACAGAAATGTAAATAGATCTGATTGCCTTGCACAATTAATGTAATTTTGTCACTTACCTGAAAACTGGAATTAGAGTTCTGTCTCAAATATTGCTTAAGATCCTGTAAAAAATAGACTTAAAAATGAAAGATTTACTTGGAAAGAACACTGATGTGTAAAGTTCCTTAGAACATCACATTAATGAAGAGTATGATGTTCAACTCATTGCTCTATGTGAATCCACTTGGTCTGAAAGATGAAGTAATTTCATGTATGCCTTCTCTGCTCCCTGCTTTCTTTCCATCTGAAGTTGCAATTTTGTAAATTCAAGTGTGGTTATTTTGTTTGCAAAGAAAGAATGAGGACCTTTCAGTGCTGCTCTTACAGAAGAGATGGCAAAGGAGAAGTTTTTTTGCTCCCTTCTTCCCCTCATTTGTGCATTTCTACTAAGGACTTAAATTGATCTTTCTAAATTTCAGCAAGAGATGTGTTATTTGAGCCAGTAAAGTAGCTTATTTCTCCCAGATTTCTGATCTTTGTCTGTTACAAAGTATAGACTATTTCAGCATTCTCTACTTAGTAAAAAACAGTTCCAGTTTTCATGGGGAAGGCAATTAGCAGTAGCAATGTCTGACATTTAATAAGGACCATACAATATGTGACCTTAGAAGGGTGAGTAAAGAAATAGTCTCTTCTCACTTCTTTCAAGAATTTTCTGTGTTTGAAGCTTAGATAATTAGTAAGAATAGTGTCAATAAAGTATCCACACAATTACTGAGCAGTTCTTCCTACCAAGCCAGTTAATTATCATAACATTTATAGGACATCAGACTTTGACCCATTTCCTTTAATGTGAGAATGGAAGTTAGTCAGCTTTCCCATCATGTCCTACTTCTTCCCCTTCCCATAGCTAAAATGGAAGTTTATATCATTCCATCTTTCCTTTTCCTTACATACTCATAAATATTTTGATTTACTATAATTTGTCTTATTTTCAGCCAGTTTATATTAAATGCAATACCTTTTCCTTTCTTAAAATAAAAAAAAGCAAGAAACTATAGTAGCAACATGCCATCATATTATCTTTTATTGAGCGACTGATAGCAATAAATATAGCCTCAATATGTTTGTCCATTTGTTTTCTAACCTATGAATGCAACTTATTCACAATATTTTTTCATACACGAGGTATGATTCTATCAACATGTGAACAAGGAGAGACAAAAATTTTCTAACACAGCCACCAAGATACTTCTGTTATTTATTGCATAACTATGAAGTTAAATAGAAAAAAAGAATTATATATATCAGATTAGAATTTCGGAGTTCTTCCTTGTTCATGAGTATGAAGTCATGCCAAGTATTTAAAAGTTAGTATTTTACACTAAATTGGCTCACACACTTGATAGCTCTCACTTTTCCTGTGTTACAGCTGCACAGAAGTTCTTCTCTAATACTAGTGTCCATTATACTCAAGGGTGTTCGCACAGCAAGAAACAAACTGTGTCCTACAGGTTTTGCAGTGTGAGAAAGGAAAGACAAAAGGTGAGGTAAAGATTATCATTAATTAAAGATCATTATTAATTTTTCAATGTGTCATAAGTAACTCCCAGTATAAAGGAACTGAACCAAATTTTTTAAGATGCCTAATACTAACCCTTCTTTCTCCATAGAGGTTTATAAGTTAAAATGAAAAGCAACAGAAAACAGCATCAGAATCAGACTCCCTTTTAAGCTTTCTGCAAGAGATTTTATGTTTCATATATGTGTGGCAGGTACAGACTCCCTGACAGACAAAACAGGGTGTGCCAGAGCAGTTTGCAACAAACCACACCTCAGGGTAGTTAACTGGTGACTCAGGGTCTAGACCCTGTTTTGTCTGGGCTTGCCCCCCTCAGACAATTCGGATGACTAGGGTATAAACGGAGCCCCACCTAAGAACCAGTGGAGATGGTTCTTTGGAGAGCAGCGGGCCTGGCAGTCGGACTCTCCCCTTGGACAGGCCGTCCAAATATACTTCCATGGATTGAGTGAATCTCCATGGATTGAGTGACTCTCACCCCCTGCTTTGGTGAGTGATAAGTTTGGGCACTCATGTGGGAGGTTTCCCTTAAGTAGTGAGTGCATACCCATTTTGGTTTGTCTTTCCTCAAAATTTAGCAATTAGCTGTGCAGTAGATATATTCCCGATGGACATCAGTCCACTGATGAGGCTGCCCCTCAAATCCTGGGTTCAGTTTTGGGCCTCTTACTCCAAGAAGGACATTGAGGGGCTGGAGTGTGTCCAGAGAAGGGCAACAAAGCTGGGGAAGGGTTTAGAATATAAGTCTTGTGAGGAGTGGCTGAGGGACCTGGAGTTGTTCAGCCTGGAGAAAAGGAGGCTGTAGCAAGGTCAGAGCCTGTCTCTTCTCTCAAGTAGGAAATGATATGAGAAGACAAAATGGCCTCATATCGTGCCCGGAAAGGTTTAGTTTTTACACTAGGAAAAATTTCTTCATAGAAAGGGTTGTCAAGCCCTGGAACAGGCTACCCAGGGAAGTGGTGAAGCCACCATCCCAGGAGGCATTTAAAAGGTGTGGAAATGTGGTGCTGAGGGACATGGTTTAGTGGTGGACTTGGCAGTGCTAGGTTTATGATTGGAAATGATGATCTTAAAGGTCTTTTCCAACCTGAATGTTTCTATGATTCTATACAAAACATGTTTTTAACACACTCCACACTTCTTTGTTTATCTCATGTGAAGGGTAATCAGCTAGTTCTGCAGTCAGCAGTGCATTAGTCAGATATGAAGTGCTCTACAATCTGCAACAATGAATTTCAGATGTCACCATTATGAAAAACAAACAAACAAACAAGGCTGCTTTGAATCAACCCGAGATCGAAAATCAGAATATATTCCAACTTCAATGATGGAAAGAACAACCTATATTTTCAGGAATATTAGTATGCGTTTGTCTTCTTAGCCTTACTTCTGCTAGCAGAAAATGAAATATTGAACCTGACAGCAAAAGATGTGTCACAAATCTTCTGGTAGACTCTCTTGTTGTAGTATGCATCCTGCATGTAACTGTCAAAAGAAGACTTCAACATTTCTGTCTTAAAGTCTAGAATACGGAATAACATGCCTCACAATCACCTCAGGATTTATCCTCTTGCTCTTCTGTCCACAAAAGCACCACTGGAGAAACAAATAAATCAAACCGTTGAAGAGAACAATAAAGGATTTGACAAGGAGAATTTTAAACTATGAGACCTCAGCCTTTGCCTTTTTCTCCTCTTCAAAACCACTGTGCTCGTATTTAAATTGGCAACTTACCCCTCTCAAGTTGAACGTACAAAGTATGTTATGCAATGCCTATCTTCTCTTAAAGCAGCTGCAGCCAAAGCAGCATGCCTAAGAAAATAAAACAGCAATAAAGAGGTCTGTCTGCTTAGATGCTTACAGCTGCTCATCTGGTGATAGAACTGTCTCTGTATTCTTTGCCATTTCTTTTATTTTCAAATTCTGCTACTGGAAGAAAAAAAAAAAGAGCTAGCCAAAAGTCTCTCTGCCTCTCTCAGAGAAATGTGATGGCTGTGTGAGGACAGATAAGAGCTCACCGTGCTGATACATTGTGTGCAGAGCCACGTCTGCAGGCCAACCACCGATCAGATGTGTTTTCTCCAGATGTTTTATTCCAGACACTACAAAGATTTTCTCACAGAAGCTTCTGAGAGATGCCAAATCCCCAACTGCCTTTCAAGATCTCCTTCCCACAGAAAAAAAGATCTCTCTTGAATATCTGTATTTTATCTGTCACTGTATATCTCAAAACATTCCTTTTCCAGGTAATCTAAATAGTAAGAAATATTATTACTTTTTTTTATATTACAATCTTGCTGATAATTTGCAATATATCTCTGTAAATACGTCAGTTACACCTCCTAGTGTTCCCTCACTATCACTGGCAGCTTTGTAGCTAACACCAAACATTAAGGTTCCTATGTCCATACAAAATGCATACTCAAAATACTTATTCTCCAGAGCCCTTACACAAAATTCTAGCAGAAAGAATACGCCTAAAAGGTACATTTGAAACATGAAACATTGCTCGTGATAGTAAGTGAAGGGAGTGATAAAATAACTCATCCTGAAATCCATTAAATTGTCATTGCATCACATGTAGTTAGCTCTGGACCTCCAATTCTGTAGAGAAATTACTTCATCACCCAGGTATTAATGTCTACTAGAACAATGATCACAATTTCTACTCTTGTTCTTAGCAAATGCCTTCTGGAGGATTTCTCTCTGGCTTTGGAAAGCTGCCCTGTATCTTAACAAGAAATCATCTCAGAGTATTTTCTGCGTGTATGGAGAAATATTTCTCTAATTTAATCTTAGACTGACCTTGCTGGTAATAAGCATTCACCTTAGTGTATTTTATGGCAATATTCCACTCAGATCCTCATAGGTATTCTTTTAAGCATTTTTGTTAATTACTTAAATATAAACCACAACCTTGCCTGTCTGACATGGTTTGCTATCAGCCACTCATTAATCCAGTTTGATAAACCTATCTTTGCCTGATTAAAAACAATTTATGCATCAGATCTTGCCATGGCACTTGCAGCCTCTGTTTTTAAAGATTATTATTGCCATCCAGTGATGTTATTTATTCATAAACAAGCTTACGAAATGTTAGCTGTCAGAATAATTTAATTTACTGTAATTAGTATCTTTAATTTCTGTCTTCCTATATGTTAAGCTACTTTCCAGTGTGTTATGCAACAGTAACTTCAACCTGTCAGAGGATTACATTATCATTCTGATCACCCAAAGTTACTTATCTATTCTATCATACACAGAATGATTCATTTATCACTGCATTACTAGAGTATGTTTGTTTATATTCCGGGAAACAGGAAATCAAGAAGTTGTTAAGGAAGCCCTTTTGATGTGATTATGAAGCTGGAAAATTTGAATTCTTATACAACTTCTCCCTCTCTCCTTGTCTTCTAGGTCTTTTCTCTGCTGAAGTTTTCCTTCATGAAAAAAAACAAAAGATAATAAAAATTATACCCTTAGAAAGAAGTTGAAGATTTACAGAGGATAATGTGTGAGAGATAAAATATTCTACTTGAGGCTAAGTTTCTTTACTAAAGAATTAAGGGAAAAAATCAAGGTAAAGAAGAAAAATGTTCAGGATTATTCCTGTTATTTAGAGAAAGCAGTGGAGGTTTGGAGCAATCACAGTCTGTGTCATGCAAACGTGATTCAAGACATGATTGAGTTAAAGTTAGCATTTGAATTGAAATAAGCATCTTGAAGAAGAATGTTATTGTACCTCTCAGCTATCAGAAGTGATGTTCATTGCCTGTGCTGATTTTTATAGGCTAGGAATCTTTATTCCTATGAGGTCTCATGGAAGACTGCCAAAGTGTATAATAGAAGTTCTTCTTTTATTTTGTAGGAAAAACCCCTTTCCTTCTCAGGACTGATTTAGTGCTATATGAAAAATAAAATTTGCATGTTTGAATGCTGAGATGAACAAAATGTTCAAGCATACTTTTCACGGCTTTAAGATTAAGTGTATAAGTTGTTCAGATATTATGAAAGCCTCAATACTGTTGATCAGCTGCGACTTTAAATTAAATTAATCTGTTACCAGAGAACATTTACATGACTATCATAGACCATGCAATTTTTACATATAGTGAGAAATCTTGCTCGCCTGGTATGAAAAAAAAATGATTAGTGGGATCTGTAGACAATGGCATACCTTAATTCTCACAGTGAAAGTTAGATTTTAGGGAAAAATGTGGGCAGAGAGAGGAAGCAGGAAAAGTAAAAGTCTTCCCAGTTGCCATCTAAGAAAGCCAATAATGAGATGAACATTATTGTCTGGGTCCTCTCTATAGTGAGGCAGGTGGTGACAACAAAGATGACAGTGATGTTTTCTTCCTTAGTACTATATACTTTGTTTTGCCAGAACATTCTAAAACTCTTTGTTGTTTTATGATAATATTAGCGATAACTGGATCATGCTAATCATGTGCAAATGTTGCAAATGAGATGGTTGTTCAGCCTCTGTGCTAATTATTTCATACTTCATGAATATCTACTTTGCTGTGCACAACATTCAGTTTTATCAAATACGAACTAAAAAATATGAAAGGAGAGATAAAATAAAGGGGGCATGGGATGACTAACGATGATTCTCAGACCACTGATAGTTGTTTCCCAGAGAACTTCCCATAACAACACCCTTGGGATTTGCATAAGGCCATGAGAGCAGCAATATAAGAAAAATAACACGATAAAGGAGCAAAAAACCTGCCACATAGACTCAAAAAACACTTGTCTCAGTAGCTTCAGGGAAAAGTTACAGAGCTGCAAACTGCATTTGCACTGTTTTCCTCACTTTCTGCTAGTATTCTTATTTAATTTTGTCAAATCTGTCTGTTTCAGCTTAGTTGTAACTGTCATATTGTTCTTATTTTTAGGCTTTTGTTACCCCTCCTGCAATTTCCCTTTCCCTACCTCCTATGACTATGCGTTGCCGCTGTCCTCCTCCAGCTCTCCTTTTGCACTACTGACCTTTGCCAATGGATCTGCTGAGGCTTTTGTTCGCTAGACTGAACATATCCTCTTATCACCAGCTATTTGGTTCCCTGGAAACTTCCAGACCCTGATCAGGTCAGTCATTCATTGATAAACTGAACAGACTGAACTTATATATGAAGGGATTTTCCAAAGCATTTACATTCTTCTTCCATTTTTTTTCCTGAACTCCTGATGAATGAACAGTAGTTGCTTTTTAAGCATGCTTTTAAGGATATTTTTTAATATACCACATATACGTCTCTGTTGTATTTCAGAGGAACTCGAGAGGCTTTTTGCTTTTTATAGTAGCTAGGACTTTTGTGCCCAATGTGTTGACAAAATTCATTTTGGCCAGATATTTTAACAGTTCTATGCTGGAAAGCTTGGTAAGAGAAAAAAAAAATTATGACCTTTAACCTAACAGGTAAAATCACCCCAAAACAAATATTTCGCTTTCTGTTGGCATATCTTAAAGACAGCATGGAATTCCCAGCTGGTGTTGTGTTATTTGGATATTCCAAAGTATTTTTTGTGTGCTAATATACTGAGAGGAAACAACTTAGCTGGATGGAATAATGGTGAAACAGCAGCTGCTGTCAGAGTGTAATGTGTCTTTGAACATTGACAGTGTTAATATAATCAAAGGAGATTACAATTAGAGAAAAGGAAGTAGGCTGAGGTTTCTAGTTGTCAAGGAGAAAGAAAAGTAAGTAAGCTAGTATGTAAATATCACTGGTAAGTTTAAATTTAATCGCTAATTATGATCTAGACATCATTGGAAGGGAAATTCTGTCTTTTGTTGTGTGCAAGGTGAAGAATAGCTTTCTTGAATTCCCCTACCAGTCTCTTGCACTCAAGATCTTGTTATAGGCAAAAGCAATACACTTTATCTGCAAAACCAAGGCTTTGTTGTTAGTCTAATTAAAGTCTTATCAGCCTAATCAAAGAATTATCAGTCCATTTACAAGGAGACTGTATTGAGTCTGGCTGACTTTCCTCATCGCAGCCTTCCTGGTGCGCTGTTTTGTGCTGGGAGCTAAAGGGTCTTGGTAGCACACCCGTGTTGTGACTACTGCTGAGCAGGGCTCGCACAGCACCAAGGCTCTGCCCAACATTTCCCCCCCAGTGGGATGGGCTGGGCAAGGTCTTGGGAGGGGACACAACCAGGACAGCTGACCCCAGCTGACCAAAGGGATATTCCAGACCATATGATGTCCGCTCAGCTATAAAGCTAGGGAAAAGGGCGAGGAGGGGCGACCATTCCTTTGTCCTCTGGAGAAACCACTACGTGTTTTGGAGCCCTGCTTCCCAGGAAGGGGCCAGACATCGCCTACTGATGGGAAATAGAGAGTAAATATTTGTTTTCCTTTGCTTCTGCGCATGGATTTGCTTTGCTTGCTTTGTTATCAGCAAACTGCTCTTGTTCTACCCACAAGGGTTTTGTTTTCTCTAATTTTCCTTCCCCTTTTGCTCTGCTGAGGAGAGAGAGGAAAATGGGGAGGAGGGGGCGTGATAGAGCAGCTTGGTGGGCACCTGGCACTCAGCCAAGGTTAACCCACCACAATACTCAAACTTCAAACTATGTATGGGTAAAACTGACAAATTTTCTAGTGTCTATACCTTTCTTTAGTGTTATCATTCCAGACTCCCTCCAGGGCCTCCTGTCTGATACCAGCTCATGCTTCACGTAATACCAGTTACAACTATCCACTTAGAAAAGAGATTAAATAGTAGGTATTACACAACACAATTGTACAAAAGAAAAAAAAGAGCTAAACCAGATTAGATGATAGTTACTCAGTCATTAGATAATTCCAGTTACATATCTCCAGGTAGCCCAAGACAAGTCTAGACAAAACATTACAAGTCTAGAGGCCCGTGTTATTAATGTGAAACAAAGAGTGGGGCCTCTTACCAGCGGCAGGACATTATTTACTGGGCTACAGACCTATAAAACAGATATTTTAATGGATCATAATAGAAATGTTGTGTTCCAAACAGTTTTATCTGCCCAATGCAGAAGAAATGCTGATAGTCAAAATCCACAACTAATTCAGTCTGTGTGTGCATTTATACTTATTGGGGGCCAATATTTAATCTAAGAGTGCAATAGATCGTCCCAAGTTGAGGTAGTTTGCTATGAATGGCAGCCTTCTCACTGCAAATATCCTATTTGTGCAGGATATTGTACAGTGAAAAGGCTATATTATATGGCAAAACAAGACAATCAAGGAAAATGTGCTTTTTACGACTCACTGGATGGGATCCTGGAAAAGCACTCAAAAGAGCATTATGGAAGTGCTTGGTCTGACAGTTATGAGAATTCCCTTCCTTAACTATTATATCAAACAGTCTTTATATTACGAGTATGTATTGACTTTGTTTACACATATATAATGTAATGAGATAGTAGAATTTTACTGGAGACTTTAGTGTTGTTCATGCTTAAGTAAAATAAACTAAAGGACATCCCAGCCCTGGAAATACAGTTTTTAGAAGCAAGAGCTGTCCATAAGGGATACTTGTGGACAATCAAGATAAGGATAGTATCCTGTCCCCTCTAACATGATCTAGCTGAAGGTGTCCCTGCTCATTGCAGGGAGTGGACTAGATGACCTTTAAATGTCCATTCCAACACAAACTGTTCTATGATTCTATGTCTTTGAAATTGTCCCAGAGTTGTCTGGCATCTTAGATAAGAAACTAACTGTAGCAAAAATAGAGTTACTTTGCAAAGTTTTCCTAGGATTAGTAACCATTAGTGTGGATATTAGTGATTAGTCAAGTCATGTTGTACCTGAATGTTTGAAGGGTATAATACTCCCGCGTAAAATCACATTTGGGGTTTCCCCAATTTGGCTGGAACATCTCATGCACATGAATAAATATTTGCTCTTGTAATTCTGTACTTCGCATCCTAGCACCTCTCCTTGGTCAGGAGTTGTGAATTTTCATGACACCGTTTACTTCCTTTTGTAGTCCCAGATTTTGCATTGCAGAAGGCATCACACATACATTACTCTTACAAATACATTGGCACTCTGTCCAGTATAATAAATAATTGTGTATAATTTTCCAAGGAAAGGAGCACTGTGTGCCTCCACAGATAGAAAGGTAATTCTTGCTTACATTTTCTATATATGGATACACTAGTAAGGTAAGAAATAACTTCTACTATTGATAAGTAGACCATAATAGAATGCATGAGCATGCACTGTTGAAATACTTCCCAAATACCGAGGGAGTTATTTAAAACTAATTAAAGAAGTTCAAGAGGGAAAACTTTGAAGAAGGTAAAAATCTGATTGTTGTCAGAATACAAGAGAAAAAGCAGCTCCCATTTGCCCCAGTAAAGTCAGAACTGTTTAAACTTGGCAAAGAGAATACACCAAAAAAGGAATTTTTTTGTTATTATTTTATTTGGGTTTTTTTTTCATTTTGTTTGATGTACTTCACTGGACAATGAAATCCTGGTTGTTTTTGAAGATATCTTGAGATACTACCATTTGAGATAGGAAGATCACAGAGGAAAAAATTGTTCAAAGGTAGACCTGATATGGCAGGCTGACTGCAGAAATAAACGCATTACAAATTAGTAGCTAAATCAAAACATACTGAGGAACCTTGTGGGTACCTCTCAGGACAGATGTCATTAAGTTTGTTAGCATTACATTTGTGCAACAAGGAGAAAAATAGTAGAGTTAGAGTCACACTCCTTTTTGGAATTATAAAATATACTGTGTTATGCAGGATGACCTTTCAAAGGCACAGAATGAATGCCAGACTGAAACTTCTGTGGCAACGCTTCCATCTCCATAAGCACAGAGTAATCCTGGAAATGCCATGTTCATCTAGAGAAATGCAGGTTATTATTATAGCAAAACAAACAGCTTATTTCCACAAGCAGTCAAATAGTTTTTCAGAAGGTACTGAAGGGCATTGGTAAGTATCTCAGAAGTCAGATGCTTTTCCGGCCCTATCAAATCTACACCTGCTTCAAGACACAGACTTTACATACTCATAAACTCTCTTTTTTCTTTTTTCCTTCTCTCCTTCTAGGCTGTAGAAACAAGGAGTTTTTATATATATATAAAAGGAACAAGAAACATAGAATCATGGGATATAGAATCAAAGAATGGTTTGAGTTGCAAGGGACCTTTAAAGACAGGGGTCCTCAAACTACGGA
>JAVSBS010002227.1:35637-90459 GCA_033124195.1 Coracias cyanogaster
ATCTGCTCAAGGTCAATGTCCATCGTCCTCATCTTCGAGTCCTCAGTCCAGCTGTGGACTCCCACAATTATGCATTTTTTTTTACACTTACTTTCATTTTAAAATGACAAATTCTTCATATCTTTTTCTAATATCACTTAGAGGCAATATTTGTAATCATCTTTCCCTTAATTTTCCACAGTTGCCATCGCTAGGTCAGCAATACTTTAGTTACAAGTACATTGATAATTACTGCCAGCATTAAACTTTTAACTCCTCTGAGCTGTCTTGGATGATATAGTGGTTAAGAGCCTCCTTACACTTATGTTCCTAATGCTTCCACCACAACAGCCCTGGGGAAGTGAATAATTTAAATCACTCAGTTCAGAAAGTTTGGGTTTTCTGTCCAGTATTACTTTTACAGAAGACCTGAATTTGCTATAGACATGCACGGCTCCTTATAGTTCTGTGGAGTCTGGCATGTAAGACTCCCATAGGCATAGAATTCACATCCAATAGTTCATTTACAGAGCACTGCAAAGGCTGCCCGTGTTCCCTCACCACAAGATTTGCCATACAGCCATCTGTCACCAACTGCTGTAGTCCCACTATTGTAAAAAAAACAACATCAGCTCTCCAACCATCTAATTTTAGTGTGTATATCTAAGGTCATATATCCTTTCTCCCAACAGTGGCCTAGGGGAAGAAAAGAGCAACCACTTTTTATTTTCTATTCTTGCTGCTAATTGATTTGGACTGCTATTTTATTAATCATTCTCTTTAATAAAAGGACACTACTTAGCCTATAACAAGTATGATTTCATTATGGCAGTTTCCACTACCTCATGTATTGGTATCACTGCTGGAAAGGGGAAAAATAATCTTAGAGGTGGAACTTTATAATCACCACTTCATCTACTTTCCAAGTAGGAAAAGTCAAAGAGCATGAGAATCTGCTTTCAAACCTAAACAGCCAGTGTCTGCAATAAAAATACTTCCCTCCAAGTACTTATGGCAATTCAGGACATAACATTTGTTCAGCTGTGCATGTTGCAATGTTTGCTTTTGCCAGTTAGGATAGCTTATTCTCCTCCTCTGCAGTAGTGATGCCTTTATCTGCAAGAAAGTTGCTGGTGTGAACTGGGGAATAGAAAGTCTGACAGGAAAAACTGGGACAATCCACCCACAGTTGTGTGTTCAATGTCATCATTTAGCCTGCATCTCTGATGCAGTACAATCAATAGGGAATAGTGCTGTGTGTTCTTCTAATTGCACATGCTAGTAATTGAAATGCACCTACCTCCACCACAGCTAGCTATGAGTAATACAAAGTGCCTCTGAAAAATGATTACATAAATAGTTCTCTCAAAGACAGCAAGTGACGTATACCTCTAGATTAGTGCTGGGACCATCTCTGGACTCCTCTGGACTATTTTTTAGTTGCTGGTAAAAAATCAACATTGAAAAGATTTATACATCCACACTGTTTTCCCCAAAGTATTCATTAAAAATAAAAACACTTTTCCACATTTTGAATTTAAAATTTTGAAAAGTTTTTTAAAAGCATTGTAGATTTAAATCATTGTTTTGAAAGTCTTCAGGTTTTTCCCCTCCCCATTATTGGCTTAATAGCTGAAATTTCTTGATTTACAGTACTTTGAAGATTTTGCTTTTAAGGAGATCTTCCTACAACTTAGAAATACCTGGAGCAGGCCTTCCTCTTTGTAAACACTTAGCAACCATCAGCTTTCAAGATTTTAGGTTATTCCTTTTAAGAAATATTCCAAGAATCTTTCCAAAAGTAGCATATTTAACTTCATGAATGCTATACCGAAGACAGATAATAGTCCGGCAAGACATTGTTCTGTATAAGAAACTGAATATAAGACGTAACTTATGCATATTGCTTGCTTCGTAACTATACTGCTAGTATCTACATCCATTAAAATATGATGGTTAAGTGATGGATTTTAAGTACTTGAACACTCTACATGAGCAAAGTTAGGATGAAAAGGTGAAGAAGAATGTAGATTTCTGGAAAATCAGGACTATAGAAAGAAAATTATTTTAAAAGTAGTGTAGTATCTGTCATAATACATGCACACTGCAGTCAAATATTTGACAACATATACTTAGTCATTCTGTTTTATGCTGACAGTCATATACTATAGAAATATACAACTGTAAAAAAGCATGGTTCTGGAACTTCCAGAGGGAAGAGATTTTAAATCACAAGAACTTTTTTTTTGTTGAGCAATTACACAATTATTTAGGAACACTATGTGTAACAGGAGGAAAAAGCTATTGTTAATGTGAAATTGCACTGAAGAAGAATTAAAGTTACTTGTACTTGAGAAGTGGCATTTTTTTTCTCATATTACAGAGGGGATTAGGCTTTGTATTAAACAGGTATCATGTTCTATATAGAAATTATTCAGAAATATCTACATCTTTGTTGTGCCAAATCATAGTTTCCAAACCAATACAATCATAAGATAAATTTTATTTTAAAGAAAGATAAAGTTTATATGGAATATACTTGCATATGAATTAAATACAAAAAAAAGATAATTATTTTTATCATAGCAAAAATTTGAAGTGCATTGTCAAAGCTTTTTAGCTGGTCACGAACATTTGTCAGAGAAATTGATTTCTTAATGTTTTCTAAAGTACTGCAAGTACTCAACAATACATACAGTAACAAAGGTTAATAAACAATTATCAATACACTATGACTCAAAAGAAAACTTCAATTAGAATTTGTTTTCCACATTTTATTACATTTTGGAAAGTGATGTGTTGTCTCTATAGAGATTGGATAAAAATCTGGCAGGTTATTAAAGATAATAAACACTGGCATTAAAATATTGTTCTTTGAAAAAGATAAGCACTTAGAGCACACAAATATTCTACCAAAGTTAGAAGTGATTTGCATAAGTAAAAGACATGACAGAGAGTTGGTAAAAAGCAATAGGAATTTTCTCTGCTTTAATTTCACCCTGAGACACAAGCAACAATACAACCTACCTACCCTACCTTATCAGTTGTTCTGAAGCACCATACTCAGCTGCTGTAGTAGAGCTTCCAGCATTCAGCACCAGGCCATAGCTGAACATCAAGATTTTCCAAGAGGTGAAAGACAGCTGTGGCATGTAGTAAATAAATAAACATGTATTTCTGTAGAGTAAATGTAACTGAGTAGATAGCTTAGTAGATCTCAGTGCACTATAATTATTTTATCTTGGTTACCAGAGTTTCATATAACCCAGTAGATTATCCATAGGAAGACTAAGCTTCTGTTCACATGTACCACAGTGTGTTCCTATCCGTACACATGAATGTGTCCTGCACCCTAGGTCATGTCTCAGAGCCATTTCCTATTCACACTAGTGTTCACCCTGGTATTATTCTTTTTTTTTTTTTCCACAGAACATACACCACTGCCTGGGATTTCTTTTAAATAGTGCTTTTAACTCTAAGAGATGTATCGATGCCATCGATTGTGGCACTCCAGTCATGTGAGGCATCCCACTACATTTCTGTGATAGCCATTATGTCATAGTTTTCCTGGTGCATCATGGCTTCAAGCTCCCCCTGTTTGTTGCTCATACTGCATGCATTGGTATAGATGCACTTCAGGTGAGCTAATGATTCCAACACCTTTTTGTGAGTGTGGGCCCCATTTCCTATCAGAGCCTTCTCAGATGCTTCCATGATTTCTAAACGTCTATCCCTTCTCTCAAATGAAATGGCAGACATCACTACAGCTGAGTGTGGAGCACAGATAACAAGTGGCTTTTCCAAAACTCATTTATCAAGGAACAAAGAAAGTTGTGAGTACAAGGAGTCTCCTGCCAACTTTTCCATTACATGTGATTTGACGATGACCCAACTTCTTTATCCCATAAATATGACAGACTAAGCAAGCCTTCTTTGAGCTCTCTGTGATGGTAGCGGGTTGTGACTCCCTTACCCCATTCATCCCTAATCTCTGTGTAGAATCATTCTCACCCAATTCTAACTTGATTTCCTTTTGTACATATCTTCCATGTAGGAAGTAATAGAGTGAACTTTGCCATCAAACTCTGTTAAGTTGCACTTTTACAAATTCATGTTAAAAATCATTGTTGATAATATCTTTGATGGCAATTCTTTAAGTGTCTTAAAACACTCTTCTGTAACAGGACCTCAGAGCTGAAAACAGTACTCCAGGTAAGGTGTCACATGAGCAGAGAGGGAGAATTACCTCTATCAACATGCTGGCTAAGCTTCTTTTCATGCAGCCCAGGATAGAATGGACCACCAGATTTGTCAGGCACAAAATACCTCTTGGTGAAGCCACATTGGCTGTCTCTAATCACCTCCCTGTCTTCCATATGCCTTGACATAACTTCCAGGAGGATCACTTCCATGCCCGTACCAGACACAGAGGTGAGGCTGACTGGTCAGTAGTTCCCAGGGTACTCTTTTTAAAAACGGGCACGATGTTTCCTTTTTTCCAGTCACTGGGGACTTCATCTAACTACCATGACTTTTTACATGTGATGGAGAGCAAGTCTTAATAACTACATCTACCAGTTCCCTCAGAACCTTGGGTTGCACCTTGGTGAATCCCATGGACTTGTCTATGTTTAGGTTCCTCAGATGATCTTGAAGTTGATGAGAGGACTTTGTTCCTGTACTCCCAGCCTGAGGTTCAGGGACTTGAAAGATGTGTGAAAAGCAATTGCCAGTGAAAAATGAGGCAAAAAATTTTTGAGCACCTCAGCCTTCTCCTTGTCACGTGTCACTGGTCTTTCTGTCTTACTAACTGGGGAGATGTGAGACGGGAATATGTTTTCTTTTGTCTTACTTTTCTGAACAACTGTGGAAGTCCTTCTCATTATTCTTCACATTCTTTGCCAAATACAGCTTCAATTGTGTCTTGGCCTTCCTGATTCCCATCCCTACATGTGGGCAGTGTCACTGTATTTTCCCAAGGAAATGTGATCCCACTTCCACTGCCTATGCATTTGCTTCTTGCCCTTTAGTTTGACCTTACTCAGCCATGCTGACACTTACATGCAGACACCAAAGTGCCACCCAATTGCACCTTTAAATCCAGCTTAAAACCCTCCTCATAAGTCTGACTAGCTTGTGGCAAAGAACTTCGTGCTCCACTTTGTCAGGTGAACCTTACCAGCCCTCAAAAGATGCAATTTCAAATACATTAACAATTAAAGTTTTAGATTATAAAATCTGGACATTAAAAAAAAATTGTATTTCATTTTACATACAGAGAAAAGCTTGGGTGATCTTTTTTATTTTGAAAAATTTTGCCAGCAGGAGACTAGAATACTCTGTTGACTTGGAATAAACTGCATCACAGCTGATAGTTAAGCCTCAGTTCTGCAAAGTACTCAGGTAAATGGTAAAGCTTCAGTAAGGTTTAAAAAACCTGAATGATCTCCTGAACAAACTTCTGCTTCTGCACACAATCACTACATTGAATCGGGAGATGTTGGTTGGCCATATTTTGATTGATAAACTCTATTCCTCCATAGGATGCAAAATGTTATTTAAGAAAAATGCCATGAAGAATTAATTAAGGGGACAAAGTGTCAGGAGAAACCGTGCATGTTTAATTCCATCTATCAGATCAGAAAATTCATCCAAACAGTAAATGTGTCGAAAGAGGGAAAAGAATAAAACAGCATAAACAACTACATATAATTAGATACATATTGCTCAGATGCCCATAGAGGAACAGCAATGATCTTGATACTCATTATCTGATTTTGATTGATATGTCACTTTTTCTTTTACAAAGGACAAGGTTTGAAGGCACCACAGGTAGAATAAAATAATGCCATTTATGTCAAGATGTCAATAAATACAATATTTTTTCTTTTTTACTTGTCAAAGTGCACCAACTCCCAGCTTTTTCTGTCCATACCAAGAAGCACGACATGCAAAATGAACAGGACAAGCAAACTGGTAATAGATGTGTTTGAGTTAGAACCAAACCAACCCTTTTCAATGATTTTACTTTTCAGCTAAGCCTCTTCTAACTAACAGCAGTTTCTTGAAGCTAATGGCAGATTTTTTGCACACAGTGTCTGCTTTTAGCAGTGATAACGTTTGATGTTTACAGTTACTACCAAGGACTGGTGTGCAGAACAAGGTCACTGCTAAATCTTGTGTGCCACACTGGAGAGTGCAAAAAGTCCTACCTGCAGGAGAAGCGGCCAGGACAGGTGACCTTAAACTGACCAACAAGGGTTCCCATCCCATATATGTCGTATTCAGTATAAAGCTGAGGGATCATGAGGGTCTTGGCCCTTCTCCCTTGCTGCCCTTTCTTCTCGGACCTTCTCAGCGCTTCTCATGCCTTCTTTGCCCTTCTCATCAAGGTCTTTCATCTGAGGAGGACTCTGTCTGTTCTACCTTCTGTCCTGATCTGTGTTTTCCTGAACCCAGTTCCTGAATGTGGTTCCCATCTGCTGCTGAGCCTAGTTGGAACTTTCCTGGTGCCTGCCACATAGTCTTAGTGGTGATGGTGATTAATAGTCACCAGGAGGAGCCTGGGTTCGATACTGATTTTGTATGTATTTGTATATATCCATTTTTTAATTGTTATCTTCATTAAAGCTGGCCTCATTCCATTCCTCTCCCACTGGGACATGCATAAGTGTCTCTCCCTTATTCCCATTCCCTTTCTTTATTTTTTTGGGGGGGTGGGGGGAAAGAGGGTTTAACAGAGAACATCTGTTTGCAGGTGATGTTATCAAACTTCAATACTCGGACTAGGAGGGCATAAAGTTCAATACCAGATTTTGTTATTTGAACAGCTCATCTCATATGGGATTTCCAGTTTAGCAGAGTGAAACAAAATATGCTGAAAACACAACACAAATATGACACTTAGTGAAATGTAGCAGTTAAAATACCCACTTCAATCACAGTACCAGTGTGGCTCCCCAATTACCTGTCTCTGTAATGTGTTTGCTCTCATGACACCGGGCATCCCAAATTGCCAGAAAGGAATGCACGGGTTGAAGGCAGCTCAAACATGTTTCTCTCTTGGAAATTCTTGTTGGTTATTTAGTTGTTATACTCCAGGTTGGGCTGAGCCATGCATTCATTCACTCCATACCGGTCTGGCTAACTCAAGGAGACATTTACACCATCAGTTGATCCACTCAGCTGTTGATAGCTGTTTGTCTGAAACAAAGCCCTGGTCCCCTTTGCAGTGAGACAAAGCAGCTGCTTTGGAGCAGCTGTGGTCATTCACACCCTGAGCTATTTTCAAAGCTTCATGGGCACTTTGCCCTTGCCCAAACCCACTGATCTTTCTTCCATTGTCAGGAAGTCACATTCCACCCTTAGGGGTTTAGTCACTCACAGATGCTGATGGCTGACTGAACAGCAGGGTTAAAAAGACTTCCTTGGCTTGGATTTAAAATATCCATAATATTCTATCAATAGTAGTTGCCTTCGAGTCAATATCCACTCTTCTATGATAGAAATAGAAGAATAAGTTAGACAACAGCTGAAAACTACTCACAAATTTATACATTTTACCCTTCTTTGCATTCAATGAAAGCCTATATTGCTCATCAATATATCATATGCTTCTTTCTTTAAATAAAAGTTTAGACAACAGGTTATTTACATTTGAAATTAAAAACTAGTTAACTCGTTGTTCTGAAAATAATAGAAAGAAATTATAGCCTTGTCTTCAAAGAGGAAAAAATCAAGTGGACAAAAGACATTAATCCATTAATATCTTTCAGAAGTCTTCTGACACAGACCTCATCCCTTTGCTTTTCATTAGGTTGCTTTCCCCAGACTCACTGCCAAATGCAAATGAATTCCGTTTGCAGTATAGAACTGTAGGGTTAAAGATGTCTGAGCATTTTTCTATATTAAAAAATGTTGTCTTTCATTGAACTCTAATTATGACAGCAATAAACAAAAGACTAATATCTTCACTCTCTCTTCCTGCTGGTGATCAACTATATTGATAAAGCATATTATAACACAAACACTACATACAATAAAAAGTTTCCTTTATAACAATGAAGACAGATTTATTATTGTAGGAAAAACACATTTTAGCAATGTAGGAATAAATTCAATTATGTAAGCCGGGCAGCGCTGTTCACAGCACTCTGCTGCCCCAAGAAGCCTCAAATACTAGGAGGAAAACAAAATAGTAACATGACACACAGCAAACGTTGTACAAATAAATATTTTCCACAAATTCATCAGTTAGTAAAAATAAGTCTCTGTGGGTGTAATCAGTGTATCAACATGAATACATGTCTCTGACTCCTGCGTCTCCAACATCTAAACTATCTACCTGACAGAAGTACCAGAAGAAGGGCTAGATAGTTTCTCACTGCTGGTAACTTTTACAAATAAAGTCAGTTTGTCCCATATTAATCCCTGTCTGATTGACCTGAGAATAGGAACAGGCAAGGAAGCTTGGTTGTCTGTCCACCAGAAATGAACACAACATATGTGGCTGCCTCACAAGCATTGCCATCCCTGTTCTTGATCCAAGGGTTTCAGAATCTTTCATAGGTGAAAAAAGCAATGCTATTGTAATGCAGCTATTTGCAGAAAATACTTGTGCTTTTCTCTTGCAATTGGTTTCCCTCTCAGTTGTCAACACTACGTTCTATTTTATTCTCTTTCTGAGTGATTACATGTCTTACCTGTTTAATTCTACCTTTGCTTAAAACCAACATGAATGTTGTGAAGTTGCCATCAAAATGAAGGTGAAATACCCTTATCCAAAGTTGGGTAAAACAGTTATAGACACTCAGTGTTGCACTGGAGCAGTAAATAGTCACCCAGAGCAGCTGTAGGCTGGAATAGTTATCAAATCCACATTAGCATATCTTTGCTACTGCTGTTAGGAGGATGGTTAGAAAAGAGACAGTGTAGGTATGCTCATTCATGCTGCAGTCATCCATTTGCTATGTAGGCACATTCAGACAAACATGGTGAGCTAATGCCATTATTGTTGCAGTGAAAACATCAGTGAGTAATTAGGTATGCAATCTCTTTCTGGTTAAAGAGTCTTTATCTAATTATGGAGCGTTATGTCAAGTCTTCTCTTCCACCCCTGTCTTAGATTGCTGACTGCGTGTTCATTAGCATACTTTGCTTTGCTTTTCTCTTGAAGCTAGAAAAGCCTAAATAGAGACAAGAAGCATTTGTAAACCACCAAGACTGTAACATCTTCTGTTGCATACCTCTGTATCTAAAAGGACAGTCATAGATACCTATAGCAAAAGCTGCAGTTACACAATCCCCACTACCGCAATTTGATGCGCTTAGTTAATCTTTGTCTAATGGATTTTGTCTTTCTAACATGACGGAGAAGTCAAGGAGTCTCAGCCAAATCCGTTTTTAACACAGTAATTGGAGATAAACTGTCTGGTTAAGACTGAAATCTCAATTGTTACTCTTAAAAAAAAAGCTATGTGTACCTTGGGTGACAGATTCATGGATTACCATCTATATATTTTCTTCTATCTGTAAATATATAGCTAAAATATACAGAGTAGAGACATAGTGACTTGCTTTCTGAACACTAATTCACTCCTTGGTTTACTGCAGTTAGTTCTTTTGGGTGTCGTGGACTTCCTTATTACAAAGATGGCCCAAAATACACTACTGTAGGAGTAATTCCAGTATCCTGACACATTCTGAATAATATCCACCAGAAGGAGGATTACAGTATGTCCAGGAAACTGTGCTTGAGTTTAAAGGTAGAGTTAAGACTTCCAATTTAAACACCTAGAAAATTTTTAAAAATGGGGAATGAATTTGTTCTGTGCTTTTTCATAGACAGATAGAAAATGACCTTTAGAATGATTAGGAGGATCTCAAACTTCAAGATGTACTAAGTCATTATTTAAACATCTAATGTTTTTTTTCCCTTTCCTTTCAGTCTTTATTACCTAACATTTGCATAATGTAATAATTCCAGTCAACAAACTGTAAATTCCCTCCATGAATGAATAGTGCCTTTCACGGACTGTAAGAAGGCAGGAAATATCCTCTGTAAAGAAACAATTGAAGCAACTCCTCTGCGGACCTTCAGTCAGGTAATTGTTTTATGGTTTAACACCTCTCCTCTTGTATTCTTTTTAGTTGGAACAGAGGGTCATTACATTTTGTGACTCAACAGCCCTGTGTCATGTTAGAGTCAGCTTTGAGGAAAAATCAAAATAAGTAACTATAGGAAGCACCAGGATGAAAGAGGTGTTCAGAAGCCTAAACTCTGATCCTTTATGAAAAATCACAATCTAGCCACATTCAGAGAAATCAGGATAACACTGGCAACTCAAAAGGTAAGCAGGCTTGTCTAACTACTTTCTCTTCATGGAATAGAAAAGCAGTATTAATTTTGTTCACCTCATCCATATGCCATTCATCCACCTTCTTTCTACTGTTGAACAGATGACTACATACAAACAAGATACATAAAGATGCTCCTCTATTTATGGTGGTGGTTTCCTTCTTATTTTTTTTTCCTTTTCTTTTGCTTTAATAGCCACATAAGTATCAGAATAACCGCCTATCTCAAACTTGAGAAAAAGTTACAGATACTAGTAAAACTTATCACAGATTTAAGAATAGTAACAAGGGAATAGATACATAACCCTAAAATTTTTGAGGAAACAGAGCACGTAATACAAACATGAAAAATTTATTTTAAGGCAGATGAAGATCACTATAATGAACTTGGGGACAGGGATATACAGAAGGGAACACTATAGATTGCAGCCACGCATATAATAGAAAGCAAATAATATTCTGCCTGGCAAGTACTGCCATCAACCACAGGATAAATTACTAAGGGTGAGGCAGAAGAAAAAGACTCCACACATATTGCAGGTCCACCTTTCCTAGAAGCAGTCCCTGCATAGAACATAAGAAAACGTTTTCAAACCTGTCCTGTGTTAAGCCATGCCCTTTCTTCAGGGATACTGACAATGTTAAGTGTTCATGATCTCCTCAAGGACGAGGAGCTAAAATGAATGAATTGGTAATTTCTATTACCTCTGTGAAGTCTACATGAAGATGCCATGGTGGGACACATTGTAACTAGAATTCCAGCTTTTAGAGTAAAAGGGTATGCCTGCTACAGAATTTTCAACATACGCTAGTATACTTCAGTCATACTAGGAGATATTATTAAATTTGCTTTCTCACTAAGTCTTATGAAAAGACTACATAAAAAGCTCTGCTTCCATAAACACTTGCATTAAAGAGCATATCAGCTGTATATTCAGAAGCTTGCTTTCTGTTTTAACCACTTTGATACCTCTTAATGGAAAAAAAAGACTAAGCTAAAAGATACTAAACTGAAAAAAATAAAACATATTCATGGTAAAAACATTCTTCAGATGAAAAAGAGCTGTATAGCTCTTTTATTTAAAAGGAAATTTCTGTATAAATTATAGAGGAACTTTTGATGTAAAAAAAGACGTGTATTTGTTTAGCATGGCAAGGTTTTCACAGTGGGAGTCTGGCAAGAGTGACTACTGTGAGAAGATGCCAGAAGTTGTCCTCAAGTCTGACAGTGCCAGTTCTACCTGGCTCCAACACAGACCTGCCACTGGCCAAGGCTGAGCCAATCGGCCACAGTTGTAGTGCCTCTGTGATAATGTATTTAAGAAGGAGCAAAAACTACTATGCAAAATCAGCTAAGAGAGATAAATGGGAATATGTGAGAGAAACAACTCTGCAAACACAAAGGTCAGTGAAGAAGGAGGGAGAGAAGGTGCTCCAGGCACTGAAGAAGAGCTTCCCCTGCAGTCCATTCCTGAAAGACTGCAGTCCACGGAAAAGAATCGTGCTGAAGCAGTTCTTGAAGGACTCCAGTCTGAGGGAAGGACTCACTCTGCAGAAGTTCATGAAGGACTGTCTGCCATGACTGACACTCCTGGAGGAGGGGAATAGTATGAGGAAGAAGGAGAAGCAGAGACAATGTGTGATGAACTGATCACAACCCTTATTCCCCATCACCCTGTTCTGCTTGGCAGAGGAGACACAGAAGCTGGGAGTGAAGCTGATTCTATGCTTGGGCCCTCCAGGCCTTATCCACTGTGGAAAACCTATGGACTGAGACCACAGAAACTTAGCAGAACGGTACCTGTGCTGAAACCACAGGCTGACAGCATCAGCTCTCCTCTTCTAGGAGTCCCTATAAACTCACAAAAGCTATTCTCAGCTTGGACACCATGCTTATAGTTGACACTTGAAGAAATTTATCTATTAGTTAAACAACTGTAGTCTGGTTCTGACTTGGAACCGACACCAAAAGTCTACCTGTGGCTCAGTCAACAGTTTAGCCCATAGCTAAGATTTTACAAGGAACGCCAAACACTATCTTTTTGTTGCCGTGCACAGGAAGGTGAGCTAGGTCAGAGTGGTAAGTCCTAGAGTCACCTGGTGGCTTTGAGGGTTTCAAGACATAGGCCAGAGGTGACCACAGTGCAGGTTCAGGAATTGAACACAGAAAGCGTTAGGCATGTGAAAGGTTAAACCAAATTCCTATTGGTGAGAAACAGGCAGCATAGACACAGCTGGTGTTTCAGGTGTGCAAGAGTGCTTTCTCTGAGTTTGCAGGCAAACCAAAACTGACTTCAGTATGTAAATCTGAGCTTGAGAGAGCAATTTAATCTGTTTTGCCACTGGAGTGAGGTTATAATATCCTTAATGCAAAAACACTGCTGTATAAGAGGGTAAACATATTCATTGCCATATTAAGGTTTCAAGTGGTCTTGAGAAGTGACCTTAAACATAGGTTGTCACTGTAATATAAGCAATCAGTAACAAAAGCTTTGATAACTGTGCATTAGCCTTTAAATGGCATCTGCCTTATATCCAAAATACTCACAAGCCAGAAAAGTACCATTCAGAAATTAAAAGTGCAACACTAAACTTGCTTAGATTATCATATGAGACAAGGAAAGTAAAGATGACATTGCAATGACCATCTGGTACTGCTCATCATGACTGTATTGAATGGCCTAATAAATTCTCTCCATCCCTAGATTATATGAATTCTCATATTCAGCCGTAGATGATACTGCAGTGATACTTTTTAACAGCTGTTTATGTGCTGTGCTTATAGTAATCTGAATTTTCTGCTTGTTCAATAGTGCACTCTGTAGTTGCTGTTTCAGAGCAATCTAAGAGGCAACATCTCTCCCTCCCCCTCTTTTTCCTTTTTTGTACTTCTGCTTATCAGCCAAGTAAAAGAGGTTACTGAGCTTGCAGTGCAATGCAGTTTTCTTTGCATCAGGTTTTCTTCTCTGATACACACGTTCTTTCACTGCTAGCCAACAAGCTGGTAGTCACTGGGAGAGAGTGAACTACTGCCCGAGAAATATCTTAGATTAAAAGGGAGTACTGCTTCATGTCTCTTTCCACAGAAAGAGGAGACTAATTAAAGGAAACCACATTATCTCTATTCCACCTGAAGGGGGGAGGGGTGTGACTTTTAAAGTGGAGAATTGTTTAGAAGATACCTAAGGTGGCATGAAACAACCCTCTTCTTTTTGCTTGAATTCTCTTCAATAACCAATAGAGATACATAACAAATGTTTTGAGCTCTGCAATTACAAAAAGAGCTGTGATTACTTCATCAGGAGCCACTGGCAAATTAACATGAAATGACATTAATGTAAAAACAATTATATCTGAAAGTCTTCTATTGTTTGATCTCTATGACTATTGTCTCTTATGAGCTCTATGTCTCTTATGCACAATTGTATTTAGCTCTCCAGCCCCATTTAATCTGAAACAAAAGTGAACAACCATCTTATACTACACTTCAATCTTTTTAATCATTATAATTCATTCTTATTTTGTGATGATAAAGCAGGAAACAATCTGCCAAAGTGATCTCAATAGCAATCAATTTATTAGTGTTTCCATACACACTAGGTATGTGTTCCAATACGTATGAAGATCTGCAGTGTACTGGAATGATTTATAGAGCAATTAAGACCTTCACTGGACATTGGCCTGAATACTTCCCCTTTATAAGCACAAATTTCACAGAATCACAGAATCACTCTGGTTCGAAAAGACGTTTAAGATCATTGAGTCTATCCACTAACGTAACTCTGCCGTGTCCACCACTGAACCTGGCCCCACATCTTCATGGCTTTTAAACGTCACCAGGGATAGTGATTCAGCCACCTCCCTGGACAGGCTGGTGTCCCGTGCTTGTCAACCTTTACACCACGTGTCTGAGAGCATTGTCCAAATGCTTCTTGAGTATTGTCAGGCTTGGTGCCATTACTGCTTCCCTGGGGAGCCTGTTCCGGTGCTCCACCACCCTCTGGGTGAAGAACCTCTTCCTAATGTCCAACCTAAACCTCCCTTGACACATCTTCCTACCATTCCCTTAAGTTCTGTCATTGGTCACCAGAGAGAAGAGATCAGTGGCTGCTCCTCTCCCTTCCCTAGTGAGTTAGCAGAAAGCTGTGATGAGGTCTCTTCTCAGTCTCCTCTTCTTCAGGCTGAACACACCAAGTGACTTTAGCCACTCCTCATACATCATCCCCTCTAAACCCTTCACCAACTTTATGGCCCTCCTCTGGACACATTCTAGTAGCTTTATATCCTTTTTATACTGTGGTGCCCATAATGCACACAGTACTCAAGATGGGGCCGCACCAGTGCTGAGTAAAGTGGGACAATCACCTCCTCGACTGGCTAGCAATGCCATGCTTGAAGCACCCCAAGACTCAGTTGGTCCTCCTGGCTGCCAGGGCATATTGTTGGCTCATGTTCAACTTCCTGTCAACCAGAACCCTCAGATCCTTTTCTGCAGGGCTGCTGTCCAGCCTCTCACTCCCTGGAGTGTATGTATATCCAGGGTTACCATGTCCCAGGTGCAAAATCTGGCTCTTGTCCTTGTTAAACTTCAAGTGATTGACAATTGCCCAGCTCTCTAACTTGTCTAAATCCCTCTACAGGGCCTCTCTGCCCTTGAGAGTGTCAGCTGCTCTCCCCAATTTGGTGTCATCTGCAAACTTAGTTAGGAAGCCTTCAAGTCCTGCATCTAAGTTGTTTATGAATACACTAAACAGTACTGGCCCCAGGATGGATCCCTGCGAAACCCCGCTAGTGACTGGTCACCAGCCCGATGTAACCCCGTTTACTATGACCCTTTGAGCTTGACCCATCAGCCAATTGCTCACCCACTGTATTATCTGCTTATCCATCTGGATGCTGGACATTTTATTTAGGAGGATATTGTGACAGACAGTAACAAATGCCTTACTGAAATACAGAAAGATTACATCACCTGGCTTCCCTTGGCCAACTAGGTAGGTGACCTTAAAATAGCAAGGAATCAAGTTTGTTAAGCAGGACCTTTCCCCAATGAACCTGTGTTGTCTGGGACCAATGACTGTGTTGTCTTTTAGGTGTTTTTCAATAGCTCCCAGAATAATCTCCATAATCTTACCAGGCACTGAGGTGAGACTAACAGGCCTGTAGTTACCATGGTCATCCCTGCTGCCCCTCTTGAACATTTGCCAACTTCCAGTCAACTGGTACCTCTCCAGATTCCCAAAAGATTTGAAAAAATCATTGAGAGAGGTCTCACTAAGACCTCCACCAGATCTTCACATACTCTCGGGTGAAGCCCATCAGGCCCTATAAACTTATAGGGATCAAGCTGAAGCAGCAAATCCCACACAAGTTCAGGGTTGACTGGGAGATGATCATTTGCACAGTCGTGGTTCTCTATTGTAGGGCTCTGGGGGTGCCTAAGCCCATCATTAGTGCTAAAGACAGAGGGGAATAAAGCAGTAAACATCCCTGCTTTGTCTATATCCCTGTTTATGAGGTGTCCATTATCATCAAGTAACAGGCCAATGTTATTTCTGGCCTGCCTTTTGCTCTTAACATACTTAAGAATGCCCTTTTTATTGTCATTCACAGTGCAGGCCAGCTGCAACTCTAGTTGAGCTTTAGCCACACAGATTTCTGCCCTACAGTAGTGAACAGCATCCCTATAGTCCTCCCATGTTGTCTGTTCTTCTTTCCACTGGCCATACACCTTCCTTTTGTGCCTTAGTTCAAGTAGGAGATCCCTGCTCAGCAAGGGTGGTCTTCTACCTTGCCTGCTTAACTTCTGGCATTTTGGAATTGCCTGGTCCTGTGCTTCTAGGAGGTGGTGCTTAAAAAGTGACCTGCACTGATGGACCCCAGCACCCTCAAAAGCTTTTCCCAGGAGATCTTACTAAGCAGTTCCCTAAGCAACCTGAAGTCTGCTCTCCTCATATCCAGAGTTGAGGTCTTATTGTTGGTTTTCCTCCTATTACTGTAGATGTTAAACTTGACTGCTTCGTGGTTGCTGTGGCCAAGGCAGCCTCCACTTGCTGCTTCGTACATGAGAGCCTTGCTGTTTACAAGTAACAAATCAAGGAAGGAGCATTTCCTGGTTGGTTCGCTCAGCACCTGTACCATAAAGTTATCGTCCAGATAGTTTAGTTTAGTTACCAGCTTAGTGGTACTCCCAGTTGATATCTGACAAATTGAAGTCCCCCCATAAGGACATTGGCAGGTGACTTGAGGCATCCCATCGTTCCTTAAAGAATGACTCATCAGTTTAATCATCCTGATTGAGTGTCCTATAGCAAACTCCTATGAGGACATTTGTTTTAATTGTTTGTCCTTTAATCCTTACCCAGAGCCTCTTAACTATGCCGTCACCAACTGCATGCAAATATACATGATTTTGTTAAAAGGCTCACAAAACAAAGACAAATCTGGACACCCTCCATGATTCTGCTTTGCAACTAATTAAAACTATTTTAAAAATGCCGAATGCATTTCAATTTACTTGCAAGTAAGGTTATCTCATCTATATAGTCAGAATAGATGATTTATAAGTATGCCACCATAGAAACGAAATAACTTTTCCATGCCCTTTGCATATGTATTTTGAAGATTAAAACAGTAGGAAAAGCTGGGTCCATAAGAGAAGGTAAAACATCCAGGTACCCAGGCCCAGGAAAGAAAATGTGGTCACAAGACAAAATAACAAAGTATTGTCTGCAGGTAGAATAAAAGAATGGGACAGAGGGAATACAGGACTCACATTAATAGGAAAAAAAGGGTATGTCTGTGTATGAAGAAACTCAGTGAGAAGTATTAGAGGTGGTATTAGATGCACAATCTAAGAAGTAATGTGCAACATAAAGTCCAAACTGTATCCTAGCAGGTATGTTAAGAGTTCGTTGTTTCATATTAGCACAAACAAAATAATAAACCTATTAAATATCCCGTAGAACAAATTAAATCATTAAATATCCAACTATCATGAAGTAAGGCTGGATATCAGGGAATGAGAAACTCAAATACTTCCCATAAACTCCAGTAATTTTGGGTGAGCTCCTAAAGGGTGAAAATCAAATAATGCACATGGATCAGGGCTGCAAGAAAGTTTAGAGACCATCTGGATATTAAGAACCTGTAAAAACCAGAACTGACTGTGTTGCATCTGAATACTTAATGTACTGGCCTCGTGAGAGTCTGCACCTACCATGACTGCTGAAAAAAAAGTTTTAAAGAAAAAGACATGGAGGAAAAAATGGTTAGAAGAGGTTTATATAAACATTTTGTGTGATTCTACCAGGCAGGAACACATAAATGAGGTAAAGATATTGCAACAGATAAAAAATACCTAAAGGAAAGGAAGGAGATGCAGGGACAGAGAGTTTCAATACTGCTGTGAGCAGAAGCTTGCATCACAGGAACGTGCTGCAGCATGCCCATGGACTCAACAGTACCAGAAAGATGGATCTGAGCAATAAATGGTCAGTAACACTGGATTTGATTATCTGGGCTTGACCAACTCACAGTTAGGGGAGACACCTAGTGTCTCAGGTATAGATTATACAACCATTACTGCTGAAGCTGCTCCAATCTTTCTGTTAATCTAAGAATTAAAGAGGGTTGATGACAGCAGAGATTTACGTCTACCAAGTGGATGGTTTTGTGGAAAAGCTGCTCATTTACTGTAAGAATAAACAGAGTGATAAAAAGTTGTATGGGGTTCTTATTTTGGTTTTTGTTGGGTTTTTTTAGGATTTAAAATGATATTTTTCATTTCAGAAAGGCAACCTTTGAGAGTTTCAGAGAATGAGTTGATGAAGGAAACAAAGGAGTTTAAAGCCATACAGGATCTTTCATTTCCAGACAGATATTGCTTCTTTAATCTCATATCATGAACTACAGGGAAAACAGTACAAGAAAGGCCTCTGAACCTGAGGAGATAACTAACTCTTCCAGTAATCACGTTAGGAGTAAACAGTATACAGTGATAAAATGAATGGCTGAAAAGCAAAGGAATTGTATCTTAAAACATCAAAGGGAGAAAGAGAATTTGCAAATTATTTCAATCAAGAGGAAATAGTCTTTGTGATAGATATTAAAACAAATAGGAAAAGAATCTGTGGTTGTATCAATTAAAATAAATAATGAAGAAAGGAAGATGGCCTGCTATACAGTGGCATTTGAGAATGAAGTTAGCCTTTAAAACAGAAGGCTCCTAAATCGATATTTAATTTTCAATAAGGAAGAGATAATGAGAATGAGTCCATGGAAGTGACTGCAACTGGAATAAAATTCAAAGATCTCAGTGCATTCAGTTAGAGGTACTCAGTAACCTCCATCCACAAATTCAGAAAGAATTGGTATATGAAAACATACTCCCATAGCAAGGATTTGAAACAGGAAGAATTTCAGGGCTGATGATAAGCGTTTATAATAACATATAAGAATTTGTTCAGTCATTTTATAATAACTCCTTAATAAGCTTATAATATGAATCACCATTGTCTTCAAGGCTAATTATATAAGAAAAATATGTAGGAGTATAAAAGAGAAGATGATCATAATAAGTGATCCAATTGGGAAGACATTTTTTCATAGAAACATACCAGTGGTATTATAGGCACTGATCACTTTTTAAGTAAGAATATTTTTCCTTTTTTCTTGGGCCTGAAATAGGGGTGAAAGAGAAGTAGTACTGATTAATACACACGTCCCAACGAATATGATGCTACTAATAGCATATACTTTCCTTAAAGTTTCTGCAAAAATAACCATGCACTAAATGACCATGGAACTCAAGATTTAAAAAAATTAAATAAAACTTTTTGCACAGACAGAGATCACAACAGCAAAACCAGTACCTGAAATGAAAGAGGGTTGCAATCCTGTGAGGTAGCACATAATACTAGTTACTAGATAATGCAGCATGGTAGAATACTTCGTCAGAGGAGAGAAATTGTGTAGTACTTCCGGAAGAGAAGAAACAAAAAGTAGGAATACACCGGCAATCAAAGGAGGACTTGAAAATGTACAGACCTAGGACACTTCTAGGAATTTTATGTTATGCCAACATATAGTTATTGAAAGCTCTCTTCTAGCACAGAAATGTTATGAAACATTCAATTTTGCTTGTTTCTTTATTTTTAATAGTATACCGGCCCATTTTATTGGTATACAGTTTATAGACTTATTTTATCAACTTATTTCCTATAAATACCTTGTTGGAATTCCCACAATGCCTCTCTTTAATAGAGCTATTCATTTTTGAATTCAAGACCTGCAATGATGGAAATCCCCCATATCTCCTGGTTTGCTTCACCTAGAGTGAATCAACCTTGATAGTAAAAATACAGAGTTGATTTGCAACATGGACTTCTTCAGCTACAATCACTGGATTGCATTCTTTTCTCTAATAAATTAAATATCTCTGTATCTTTTGCCATCTTACGTCTTTCATTATAAATGCATTTTTTTGTCACTGAAGACAATGACAAGAATCACTGGAGTCTTGTTCTCTTCTGCAGGGGTTAAGCTAAATTAGAATATGTAAAACCAAAGGCGATAGGTAAGAAAGGAACTGTTTTGTAATGTTGTTTTTACAGTTAGTTTATAGCATTTGCAAATATCTATATTATTCCTCTATCTATTCCTTACATTTTTCAGTATTTCTTTTTAGAAATGCCACAGGATATTTTGCAGAAAGTTTTTAAGGAATGTGTCAGCATTCAAAATATGGCATTCACCTAATTTTGAACGTTACATTTACCATGAACAGAATTTCCCTGCATGGTTTAGTTACTTGGAAAGAATAAACCTACAGGTTTCTCAGTGGCAGCGTAAGTTGTGGTCAGATCAGCAGATATCAACCTCAAGCAGAGTTTTTGTCAAAATTGCTTTTGACGGTCAAAATACATTGTCCTTGTAAAGCATTTTACCTTTCCCCATAAATCCAGATTTTATTCTCTTGAGAAATATGCTAAAAAGTCTACTTAATTAGTTTGTCTGAAGAGGCTACTATACTTATATGAATAAATAACTACTCATTATTTTACTCTTGACAGCCCATCCATACAAGTGTATAGATGACATCACATCCACTGAATCAAAGTGCTGATGTTTGAGATCGCAGCTAGGGATTAAAAAAAAAAGCCTACAATTACTGTTACAACAACCAAAGAACACACAAGTGCAATCAGTCACCACGAGCAGCCCTTTGGAGATGATCAGTCCTTTGGCAGATCGGCCCATCGGTGGATCTCAGGAGTCCAAGGGGGTTCCTGGGGCTGAGAGACACGTGGGCAGTGGAAGCACCTCTGTTGCAGACGGCAGCTCTTGCAAGAGTGGTGGACAAGGCGTGGGCAGAGCTGCAGCTGCAATGACCAACCCCCGCACTAAGACCCCCCCTGAGGGAGCACAGGGATCCTCAATCCCTGCGCACCGAGCAAACTTGGGCAAAGGGGACATGGCACAGCACTTTGGGCAGTCGGTCACACGGGCAGGACCACCTATGGTTGCCACCCTGGCAAACACCGTTAGAAGAAATATGGTGACTCAGACTGAGGTACCACACAAGCATGCAGGTACCCAGGTCTCTGGCTGCAGAGAGTGGCACTTACAGTGGAGGGTGACTGAGACAACACCTGTGTTTGGTGCGACCAGGTGAATGACCTGCTCAGCCTGGTGGCAGAGTTTAAAGAGGAGGTGGCAAGTTTAAGGAGTATCGGGGAGTGTGAGAGGGAGATAGATTACTGGAGCAACACCATGCCATCCCTGAGGCAAGGGCAGCAGCTGGAGGCTCCACTAGGAGAGGATCCCTTCCCTTCTTCTCACCAAAGGAGGTGACTTAAGAGACAGGGAGGAACGGAGACAGGTCCCTGCTCAAGGCAGCAGGCAAATCTCTGCCTGGCCTCCCTCACCCTCCCAGTTGCCCTTACACAACAGATATGGGGCTCTGGAACTTGAGGACCAGGCCAATGATAGCGTAGATGAGAGTCAATCCAGGGGGGGGCCTGGGGTGAGTTGGCCAGCCTCATGCATTATGACAACCACCATTAAGAAAAAAAGGAGAGTAATTGTTGTAGCAGATTCCCTTTTCAGGGGTACAGAAGGCCCAACATGCCGACTAGACCCATCCCACAGGGAAGTCTGCTAACTCCCTGGGGTCTGGTTAGAGATGCTATTAGGAAACTCCCTGGTCTGGTACGGACCTCTGATTATTACCCACTATTGGTTATGCAGGTTGGCAGTGATGAGGTTACAGAGAGAAGGCCAAAAGCAATCAAAAGGGACTTACTATAGTAACTAGTAATGCTTGATATTGGGGTATATCACTACTGTTACTCTAAGCATTGGTCAAGAGTTACAGAAGACTGGAATATGCTTTAGAGGGTTTAAATTTTAAAAGAATCTATAGCTGACCTAGTAAATAAATAAATGTGACAAACCTGCAAAGCAAATACTAAAGTTGTGAAAAAGTGCCTTTCCAAAAATACATGTTTATCCAAGCACAAACTATCTTGCCTCAAGTACAAAGTTTTAGACACCATAAAGGAATAAGTGGATAAAATTTAAGTATCTGTGATAAACAGCCAGATTAAATGCTGGAAGTAGATATTTTAAGTCTAGAAGTAATAAATGTTTTAAGTATCTGTCTTTGTCAAGCAGGCAAAAGTGTGATAAAAATTTAAATTTTCAGAAAGTGATCATACTACAATCAAAATCAATCAATCAATATCCTGCACCATAGGTAATGGCTAATACAGTCCATCTGATTCTTCTCCAAGAACGGAGGTAGAAACCTGTAGCTACAAACAGACTGAAGAGCTCCTTGTAAAGCAGTACGATTTTTAGGCAAAACACTACCTGTTACATCATTCCCATTTGAAGTAGCATATTCAAATAAAAGTGTGTCTGGCAGTTCACCACATCCATATCAGATCAACAACATATTTTAGAACTTGCTGAAATACCTCACGGGGGATATTTTTAAAGTGTTATTACAAATATTGTACTAAATACTGAGTGATGTTTGAGCCATGATTTTTTGAGAAGCAGAGCATCTCAATCTTTCATCCTAACCATGTTTTTTTCCTGCAACACCATTTCACAATTTTCTATTTTTATCACCTAGGAAATAAGTGCCTTAGTTCACTGAGACTTCAGATTGCTGTGCAGAAGTGTGCATTTCAAAATGTAGCAGAAAAGTACTGGGTGGGTTTTTGTTTTCTGACTTATTTTTAATATTTGGTAACCCTGTGCAGCTAACTTCAGCAGGAATCTAAGCAAGTGTCAGTCCTAGTCCTATATGTTCCAAGGCAATAAATTCCGTTACGTACTATAGTGGGTCAAACTTGGCTGAGTGCCAGGTGCCCACCAAGCTGCTCTATCATGCCCCCCCCTCCCCATTTTCCTCTCTCTCCTCAGCAGAGCAAAAGGGGAAGGAAAATTAGATGGGAAAACAAAACCCTTGTGGGTAGAACAAGAGCAGTTTAATGATAACAAAGCAAGCAAAACAAATCTGTGCATGAAAGCAAAGGAAAACAAAGATTTACTCTCTACTTCCCATCAGCAGGTGATGTTTGGCCACTCCCTGGGAAGCAGGGCTCCAAAACACGTAGTGGTTTCTCCAGAGGACAAAGGAGTGGCCGCCTCCTCCTCCTTTTCCCCAGCTTTGTAGCTGAGCTGACGTCATATGGTCTGGAATATCCCTTTGATCAGTTGGGGTCAGCTGTCCTGGTTGTGTCCCCTCCCAAGATCTTGCCCACCCCTCCCACTGGAGGGGAATGTTGGGAAGAGGGGTCCTTGGAGTTCTTTTACTGACTGTCTTGAGGCCTGGTAGGGAAAGCAAATACTGTTCACCTTCCTTGGTCTGTACTACCACTGTTGCTGTTTGGCTTAGCCTGGGCCAGTGGCAGGTCTGTGTTGGAGCCTCTCTTGAACATGGGGACAGCTTCTGACATCTTCTGGCAGAAGTCACATCAGTTAGACTCTGGGTACCAAAACCTTGCCATGCAGACCAAATGCATTGCTGGATTGGGTCTGGCTGGAATGGAGTTAAGTATCCCCGTAGCAGCCCACATAGTGCTGTGCTTTGTATTTGTAGCATTCTAGCCAGGTGTTTGTAGCACAGCAGTGTTCACACAGCATCAAGAACATCACTCCAAATCCTACCCCACGAAGGCCAGTAGTGTGGGGGTGGGCAAGGAATTAAGAGGGGACATGGGACACAGCCAGGACAGCTGCCCCAAACTGACAAAAGAGATACTCCATACCATATGACATCATGCTTAGCAATAAAAGATAAAGGATAAAGGAGGAGGGAGGACATTTGTTATTAAGGTGTTTGTCTTCTGAACTGACTACTACGTGTACTGAGGCCCTACTTCCCAGGCAGTGGCTGGACATCTCTTACTGATGGGAAGTAAAGAATTTAATTGTTTTTTTGTTTATTCCCTTTGTTTCCACATATGGCCTTTGCTTTCCTTTATTAAACTGCCTTTATCTCAACCCCTGAGGTTTTTTTCATCTTATTTTATCTCTCCGTCTTGCTGAGGAGAGGAATGATAGAGCGGCTTGGTGGACTAACCCACTACACTCACCCAATGGAAAGCAAGTCAAAATTAAATATTTATTAATTGCTGAATATGTATGTAACATTTTTTCTGCTGTCTGAACCCATGTGGCTATCAGATTACAGATTAATTTTATCTAGGCATTTCTGAGAAAATCAAGGGGACATCAGAGCACAAGTGACAAAACTATTGAAGAGTGTCCTCAGAGTATGAGGCAAAAGGAAGAGCTATTCACTCAACAACTTATGATTTCAAGCCCTAGCGATGTAGAGATAAAATGCCTTTTTGACAAGTAAAGTCCCTAAAGCTAGCAGGAATCTACAACTAATACTTTATCTGTTGTGGATAAGGAAGTTATAGAATTAAGGAGTTTTCTATAAAGAGGGATTTACTAACTTCACGCTGTGGTTTATCACTGGAAAACACTAGACAAAAAAGAAGTTGCCTTTCTAAGGCTTGATTGCTTTATTGCAGCTGTAATTTGATACAAACTATTAGCTACAATATCAATTTCTAGTTTAGTTCTGTTATATGACATGATACAAATGGACTACCTAATCACAGGAAGATTAAATGGCTGACAAAATGAGTTTTATTGAGAAGAAGCAACCGTTAGTAAAAGTTTTATGCTCTTTTGTGTTTCTACTAGACATGGGAACTCTGAGATTTGAGATACTATTAGGTATGTTAGAGTGTTTAGTGTTTTGTAGTCTTGTTTTTTCTTTTCTTTTAAGTAGAAAGATATTTTGTTGTTAAGTGTACTATAAATAAGTAAAAATACATACAATAGATAAATAAACAAACATGGCATTTTTCAAGCTTCTCAGTGAACTGGCTATGTGTCTACCTCATAAATAACAACTTGCACACTTTTTTTTAATCTGTCAGATTAAATCATTATTGAAGTCAAAGTTTCAACACGAACTCTATCAAGGATGATCTAACCATGCAAGTACATTCTGGGGAAGTACTCTTCTTTTTTAGAGATGTGTAAAAATGTTGGCCATTCTGGCAGCATAGACCATTTTCTCTGGCAAAATGGGATAGAATTAACTGCAGCAGTATACCTAAATCCTATTAATACAACTGAAGAGCACTGTTCTCTTTAGTTTTGGTAGAATTGTTCCAATAAGAAAGGATGATTCAGTGTTTCCAGTGCAATGTTCCTTATGATGCACCCAGACTCTTGAAAAAGTGATGCTTCTAGAAATTAGCTAGTGAATAATTACATTACACTAAGCCATATTTCGTCCTAGTTAGTCTGTATTTAGCTTACCAGAAGCAGAAGAACTTTGCCCTAGTTTGATTCACAGGATCTTACAAGAGATAATTGCTATCTTCACAAATTATTAATCTGCATTCGTGACAGATCTTCTCAACTTTTAATTGAAATGTCAAGCCCAGCTGGTGTTGGTTGAGCCTGGTTCAAAACCTGATAACAGAACTTTTCAGGTGGCATTAAAAATTCTTGTTTCAAGCTTTTTCATTCTTCATTACTTTCTCATTCTTCAACCCAGACCTCTGTGCCTTGATTTCTCCCAGTAAATTTCTAAATTTCTGCCCTCATTCCTAGTCTGCACATACTGGATGGCTGTGTGCAGTTCCAATGCTCTGTGGTTCAGTGTCTGCTCTATCGCTGTGTTGTCTTAGCCACAACTGCAACTGGAAAGCAAAATTTGGCAAGTTTTATGTATCACCAGCACATGTTCTAGAACTGTGAAACCCAATGCTATTTTATTAGCCTTAATTTTTAATTACACTTCTGACATTGGGTATGGATTTAGGGACTCTGAAGGACATAAATAATTTCTTCATAAGATATAACAGTTTCAGAGCTATTTCTTAATAATGGAGCTGTAATTTGGCACAGCAATATGATCAGGACAATATCCTGAATACCAGTGTAGTGTCATGACCTTTCGCATTTTTCTCATCTCTTATGAATATAGGGCTTACCACTAGGCCTATAAAATGGTTTCTTTCTTGTATTTAGGCCTTGACTGCTGCTTCTTGTTAGATCAACGCAAATGAGATTAATACTGAGTCCAGAACTGGATATGGAGAATGTGATAGATCTATGACATGTATCTGAAGAGCTGAATATAGCTGCCATAAGAAATAATAGTATTCTATGGCTCTTTTTGTGTCATTTCTACTTCACTTTTTAAAAGGAGAAAGCAAGCTTTAGGCTATCTTCGTTTGGTATTGCATGCAGCTTGTGTTGTATCTGGGCCCTTCTCCAAAACCAAAAATCATCAATATCAAACATGTGACTTCACGCTTGAAACTACTAACAAATGCTTTCAGAAATACTGAGGCCTGCTATTCATTGAGCCTGAAGAATTATGTTTATTTAATTACCTGAAGGAAAAGCTTCCATTCCTATATCTGTGTGTGGTGTATGGTCACACTTTCTTTTAATATTCTGACTTAGTTGAGGACTTTTTCTGCTACAATTCTCAATACATTTAATTGTCTCAAGAATTCTCGGTAAACATAAAAGGAAAAAATCCTACTCTCATGGATTAAAAAATCTTTCACTCAGCGGATTTAATAATTTGGCTTTGGTCTTTTCGCTGTCTTTAACTGTAGTCAATTTTACTTTGAGAAAGAAAACAGAAGCAAAGGAAGGTGAACTCCCAGTGCGAACGACAAATTAGAATAGATGGAACTGAGAACTGGATTTTTCACTTAAGTGCATTGACAGCTCTGGCTCCTGTTTCTTTTCATTTTTAGACCTCAAGCGTATTTGAGATTCAGTTTGGTTTGATTTTGGAGGGGTAGTAATGAGGACTGTTCTAAAGGTTAAAAAAAAAAAAGGTAGAAGAAAGGCTGATGTTAAAGTCCTGTGGAAGAGTTTATTTAAGAGGCAGTTCCAAGATCTCAGCACCAAGAGTGAACAGAGTGATGCAGGAGGAGTGGAGTGACTGAGGATGCTCATGGACACAGAGTGACAGTGATTTTGAGCATTCTTGGCTCTCATCCATCAGGTCCATAAAGATAAGAGCTAAAGCTACTTTACAAATAATCTAGGAAAGAATTGGTAAAGATGCATACCTGTACATTCTGGATGGATTCAGCTTTTATGGTGCTGTTGCCTTCAAATAACTAAGAGGAAGTGAGGTGCTGTTCATTTTATAAAGGACGTTCAGTGTCTCATGGAACTTTTGTGAGGGAATTTCCTTGAGCAAAACGTTATCTGTGCATGAATCTAAGCTCTGAAATTCCACTTTCTCCTTGCGAAATATGTCAAATTCACTGGTCTCACAATGTGTCAGGGTTTGTACTCTGAGATCGTAGATTTTCCTTTTATTGCCTTTCAATTTCATAATAATCTCTGTCATTTGAAGTATTAAAGAGGATTAGTTCTGTATCACAGCAAGTAACTAATTTTTTCGTCACAGGCATAGCTATCTTTTCATCGTTCTAGCTGAAGACCAGTGCTATAATGCTTTCACTTTCTAGATTGACTCTAATGGATTTAAGCACAACCACTTAAGACATAACTGAAGATGTAATTGCCTGTCTACCCCACTCAATGATAGAAGAAAACTTTTGCTACCTCCTCAACAGTGCTCTTTTCAGCCTGACAGGTGAGAAATCACAAATTTCCAGATTTTTCAATCTCATTTCTAAAGTAATTCAAAGATTTTTCTAATATGAGAAGCCCTTGTTATGTTCCATCTTAAAGATGTCCCTGATAATATATTCAATTATGGATCATTTTTCTTCCTACAAAATAATGTCCGAACAAATTTCTACAGTATTTCTTCATTTTCATTTTTTAAATCTATTGTGCTGGTTTAGTCCCTGATGGAACATGAACCATGTGGCCACTGCCACTGCCCCCCCACCCCTCGGCAAGAAGGGATTAGAAATGCCTTTTCGGTTTGAGATAAGAAGAATTTAATACAATAACACATAAGAAAAAAATCACAAAAACAACAGCAGTGACAACAGTGAGAAAAACAATGTACAAAACAAGTGATACCGTGTGACTAAACGGATGGAGTGGACCTGACCAGGTGTGCACACCCTCATGCTGTTGCACAGCGCGGTACCTGGCCCTGGCGGCATGACGTCAACATGGTACGGAATATCCCAGCTGCAGCTCCTCCCCAACTAAATTAACCATGTCCTGGCTGAACCAGGACATCTATGTTTGAAATACATTTTTTGTTCTATTATTGAAGTTATCTTTCTAAATTATTATCATAACCACATGACTCTACACAATAACAGAGCATAAATTGTCATGCCTGCTGACGCTGAATTGTAGTTAACATATTTCATAGCTGGTTTTGCTTATCTGTTCCTGTTAGACAGACTAACAAGACAGATAAGAGATATTTACTTTATGTATCTGTAAACCAGACCAGTTATTTTACATTTACAGATTATGTCTTATGAAGAAATTTTATTCTTGTGTAGGTACTCCTTACCTTAGGACCTCAAAGTGCTTTTCATACATTTCTGGCATATATTTTCATGACTGCCTTACTAATCCATGCTAGGCCAAAGGCCTATAGCAGCACAAAAAGGTCATTGAAAGGCCTGGATCCAGGAAGAGAAGAATTCCTTTGATATATCTACTGAAAAAGATGGACTAGTGTATCTTCCAGACAACTTTCTTTTACGTTCTTTTCTGTAAGATGCGTTGTAAAGGATCTATAGCACACGGCACTGAAGTGCACATACAGGAACTTCATCCTAAATGGCCACCAACACTCACATGATGTCCTAAGTTATACAAGGAGCTTATTCAGCATCAAAGCAGCTAAGAATTAAAATGGCAGTATTCAAAACCTTCCTACTCCCATTCTGTTCTGTGTGATTCTGTCTTTAGTCTCACCATTGTGCTTTTTGATCTCATTTTTTGAGATCTTACTGTATTCGTACCTTGATAGCTAAAGTAATTCAGTGGCTGACTTCATTTCAGATTCATTTTCATCACTTTTTCTGTTCCTCTTAATTTTAACCTGAATTTTTTAATGTACTTCTTCACATTTTGCTCTAATGGGCCCACCATGGTACCAACTTTGATTCCTCTCAGAAGACAGTATACAAAGGCAAACTAGTCCTTTCTGTAGAAATCCAAGGAATGTCTATATTCACAGCAAGGCATTCAATAAAAGGAAAACATTCTGAATGGTGTTTTACAGTGAATGGTAGTTTCTCTCACTGTGAGATTACAAGTTTAATCTCCTCACTTCTCTCAGTATTCATCTAGTTCCTTTAAAGTATTTTTATCAATGATTCTTATCATAGTCCAAAACGTTCTGCAGTGCTTTCATAAGAAGGTGAAGCACTGCACCACCTTGCAAAGTCGGGTGTGTTCTACCTTCCTGAGCACTGTTAGTGTCAAACACAGGTAAAGAGAAGGCATGTGGTTTTTATCAAAATTAGTAACTTAAAGTAAAAGCAAACAGAAGAGGAAGGAACAAAAAAAAAGTCTACTGATATTCTCTTCACAGATATATAAATTATGACTGTATTTATTTTAAATTAGTTTTCTGTTGCACTGTGAAGAGAGAGCCTGAGGAAGTCAAGGTGACAGCATTCTGCTAAGAAGTGATTTCAAAAGATAGGAAACAATAGAACATTTTGGGAAATCATCACAACTGGATGCATCTCTGACCTGCCTATAGACTAATGCAAATGACATGGAGAACAAACAGGAGGAGTTACAGATGTGTGTGCAGTTGCAGATGATCCCACTGGAATCACAGAGACACAGTGGGATACCTTATATGTCTGGTGTCCTGCATTGGGTGAATACAGGCTTTTTGGAATGACAGGCCAGGAAAGCAAAGAGGGAATGTTACACTTTTTCTGAGAGCAGCAGGAACACATGGTGCTCTGCCTGATGAGCTGATGATCCAGCTGAGTACTTATGAGTCAGGATCAGCAGGCAGATCAGTGTGCAAGATGTTTTAGAAGAAGAGGGAAGAAGGAGAAGGAAGAGGAGGAGAAGAAGAAGAAGGAAGAAAGAAGAAGGAAGAAAGAAGAAGGAAAAAGAAGAAAGGAGAAGGAGGAGGAGGAAAAGAAGAAGAAGAAGGGAGAAGGAAGAAGAAGAAAGATGATGATGGAGGAGGAGCAGAAGAGGAAGAAGAAAGAAGGAGAAGGAGGAGGAGCGGCAGAAGAAGAGAAGAAGAAAGGAAGAAAAGACAAGACCTTCTGCCTGGAACACAACTGAAAGAAGACTCACATTGGCATCTCTGGTCTTCTGGTCTTCAAGGGGCTGTAAGTCCTTAGGGACTCAAACTACCTTGATGCCTTCAGTAGTGGTGGGCCACAAGCAATTAAGGATGTTTATGGAGGGCATTGATGCAACCAACTTCCTGACACAAGTAATCTATTCCAGTGAATGGAAAAGCTTTGGTGGATTTCCTGCTTATAAATAAGAAACAACAGGTCTGGGATGTGAAGCTTAGTGATAGTTTTGCCTGGAGTGAGCATGAGATCATGGAGGTCAGGATCATGGGGGTAAGGAAGAGGGAAAAAGTGACATCACAGCCCTGGATTTCAGGAGAGCAGATTTTGGCCTGCTGAAGGACCTGCTTAGAAGCAGCAGCAAATAAACTAGGAAATATTTTCCAAGCATAAGAATTACAAGAAGGTGATTGGAAGTGGTCAGCATGGATTTATGACAGAGAAATCATGTTTGGCCTTCTACAATGAGATGCCTGGGTCTGTGAATGAAATGAATGCTGTGCATGTTTTTTATCTTGGCTTTAGTAAGGCTTTTAGCATTGTTTCCCACAAACTGATGACTTATACACACTTGATAAATGCGCATTAATGAGTATTGAAAACTGGCTGAACTGCTGTATTGAAGGGGTTGTGCTTAGCAGCACAAACTTCAGCTGGAGGCCAGTTACAGGAAGTATGCTTCAGAGCTTGATACTGGGTTTATTACTGTCCAATAACTTTGTTAATGATCTATGGGGCAGAGGGATTCTTAGCATGTTTGCAGATGATAGCAAAACTCAGAGGAGTCGCGGATACAACAGAAGGACCTCAAGAGGCTGGAGAGGAACTTCTTGAAACTCAACAAAAGTGAGTTCTGCTCCTGTGGAGAAATAGTCTCATACACCAGTTAAAGGCTGGAGATGAACTGGCTGGGGAGTAGATCTGAAGAGATGGACTTGGTGATCCTGGTACGCACCAAGCTGAACACCTTGTTTAAAAACAGAGTTGCCTCCATTCTCACATTTATACAGGCCAAACAATTAACAAGATAAAGGCCAATGGAAATGCTGAGACTTATTACACATCCATACTTCTCCACAGGGTACCCCCAGCTCCAAATTAATCTGTCATTCTGTTTCAGTTGAGCCATAATTCTGTCTTCTACTTGGGGAAGCAAGGAATTTGAGAAATAGCTGGCATTCAAACAACCAGTAATAGTAAGATTTGCATATGTTGGAATTTCCTAGCTTGAGAATAAAAAACGAAAAAAAAAAAAAAGATTGAAAGGCTTCAATCTGGAAAGACTGGTACCAGTAGAAATGTCAAATTAAAATTTTAAGTACAGCTTAAATGATACAGGTCTTTTCCAAATCTGCCACTTATGCAATCTGTGCCTAGATAGATACACTAGCTTTATCCACTCAATCCTAAATACACTTTATACATCCTGTAGAACTTCCTGATTATAAGACACGTCCATTCCCACCCATGACATCAGAAGTACACAAGATGGCAGTAGGCAGCTGCAGAGGTACAGAACTATAATGACTTTTCAATTCTTGCCAATCCCCAGGAATTCAAATACATTTTCTACAAAAAATCCAAAACAAAATAAAAACCAACAAAACAAAACTGTGGAACCATGCTAGCCTTTACCACAATTCAGGATATTCTAACTCGATAATATTATCTGATTTTTTAAAATTTACCAATATGGAGATATAGCTGTATCAAATTGTTATGCTGATTACAGCCATCTTCTCCAAAGGCTCAAGTGATTTAGAAAACCATTTGATTTTCAGTTTCATTTTAGAGACATTAAGGATTTTCAGCTTCTAAAGAGACAAGCTTCTAATGAAAATCTTCTGAAAGTGCAGCCTAGCAATTCAGAAAAGTGTATGAAGTATTCTGCAGTTTCAGAAGCAAAAAATATCTCAATAGGGCTTTTAAATTTTTTTTTCAATTTAAATGAAATTGTGCAAGGTTTGGAAATTACAGGACTGCTTTTAGTACCGGGGGTTTTGTTTGTTTATTTTTTTTATAACATGATCCCGACTAAGTCATTATTAAACATACATGTTGGAATTGCTAACAAGTATATTTTAAGGAAATTCTAAGCTAAGCTGTTCTAATACCACTTTGGTAGATCCAAATAGTATTAAATTCAGATAGCTTAATATTATTTCATTCACTAACAAATGTATTGACCTTGGTTACTGTGTATTTAATGTGTCACTGGATGATAAAGGGAATTGCTGGAACTGCCATCCTTGTCATAGTTAGACAAAAACATTTCTTAGAAATTTTAAAATAAAGGTAACAATATGTTCTTTAGAAACAAGAATCTCTCCTAAGACCCTTTGGAAATGTGTGACTTGTATAAAAAAGGAGCTTGGTTTTTGCTTTAGTGTTCTAAAGCAGGGTTTAGTGAGCATAGGCAAAACTTGCCTGCTGTGATCTATCAGATTCTGGAAGTACCTTGATCCAACAAAAATCAAAGTGAATTAACTTACTGTGGACTTAACTAACTCTGGTAAGAAACTGTGGGCAAGGAAATGCTGTACAAAAATGTGTTCTGCCATTCAGTTGTAAACTGGTGCTAAACGGCTCCTGCTGCTAATAAACAATAAGCAGCTGGGCACCAGGTGTCAGGCTCAGACACCAACCTATACTGGAGGTTGCTGTCACCAGTACCTCTCTATCCATTTATGCACACCACACACAGTCAGAACAAATAAGTATTTTCACCGTTTTCTTCAAAAAGTGTATTCCTGCAAACTTACCACATGCAGTCTAGTGATTGTTGAATTATTGTCACTTGAGTAATACAAGTGCCCTTTATACTTCTGGATAAATGCATGCCTTCTGCTGTGTAACTTAAGGTTTTAAAATAATAATAATAATTTGAAGACTTTCATTTCTAAAAGGGGTTACTTTAGGTAATACCAGTAGCATTCAATTTTGCTTTATAGATGTTGCTAATACAACTGAAGCTGTGACACGGTGTTGACTCTATTTCTTGATTCAGTGGAGAGTGGAGAGGGGAGAAAAGAAACGCTGCTTTGTGTTTTAAAGTGTTTATCTCAATACCTGTGCAATTAGAAAGTGCTATTCCTACAGCATCTATGGACTGACTGCCTCAGGGGGGGCTAAAGACTTGACACCATCAGGATGGAGAATTATCTTTGCAAATGACTTTCCTCTAAGGATTAAGCATGGGATTGAACAGTTTTCAATTTAAAATAGATTGTTTGTTATTGAGGCTTGTATTTTATCCTGAAGACTGTTAGGCATGTGACCACTGATGATCAGCATGGAAAATGACACAAGATGCATGAGGTTGTGTATGCAGTGAAAATCAATCCAATATCAAAACCGGGATGTACACTGCCACTGTGGACTCAGTGCTGCTCATATAAGTAGCTCAGAATCTTCTGCCCTCCTGTGCCTATCCCTTGGGAAATTAAAAGGTTAATATGCTTTAACTTTTGGTCAGCCCTTAAGTGTCAGGCCGTTGGACTAAGTGGTCATTGTAGGTTCCTTCTAACGGAACCATTTTATTCTATTAATTCCAGGGTTGGAAAGACCAAAGAGGATTACTAAGATGTTAAACCAATAGCTGTGGCATGGAAGCTTGTCATACCTAGACAAAAAGATTTGCCAATCTTTAGCAAGTATCAAAGGCATATTTGGCTTTCCCAGACCATTCTTTCCTCACTATCGAGAGACTTTGTAGGTGTGGATGGCCATTCTGATTAAATTATTGCTATATAGGTGGCTCACTTATAAAATGGAGAAAATATGTTTAACAATGTGTCACAATACCTCCCCTTCTGATTGTTATTCTGTAGCATTCCTCACTGGTGTTCTCCTCTCAATTCTTTTAGAGCATGTTTCAACCTAATGTTGAATGAATAAAATAAATATTACTTAATCGTACACCTCAAAATCATGGCAGTGCATTAAAAAAATAATTAAAAATACGCATTTTTTAAAAAATAAGATTTCATACTTAATCTTATTTTATTGTTTCATTTGCTCATGATTACATTTCTAAGAAGACAAAGAAACTTGGTGTTTTGCTATGTGCTGGACAGGTGTAAACTGCCATGTCTTTTATACTGTGAAAGGTTCTTTCTCAGCCATTGAAGTAATTCCAGCTTCAGTGTTACAACATTCGTCATGATAATTTTCTGTTAGCATTTTAATTGCAATTAGGTTCACAACATGTACTGGAAGGATGGAAAATATTAGGTCTTTTATAATATATTGATTTATATATTCTCAACTTCTAACTTTTATTTAAAGCTTTAACTTTGCTTCTTAGAAGTGGTGAATCTCAACACTTTGGCTACCATCACTTGCTAAATCTGAACATTGCAAAGGACAATACCTACTATTTATATTGGGTCTGGCTGGGATGGATTTAACTCACCATAGCAGCCCTCATGGAGTTGTGCCTGTAGCTAGAACAGAGTTGATAATACACCAGTGTTTTGGCTCTTGCCAAGCAGTGCTCACACATGCTGACTCTCCAAACCTCACCACCACACTCTCCAAACCCCATCCCCGAAAGGCCAGTAGGCTGGAGGTGGACAAAGGATTGGGAGGGGACATAGGACATAGCCAGGACAGTTGACCCAAACTGACCGAAGAGATATACCATACCATACCGTACCACACCACACCATTCAGCACCCCCCACAGTGGAATCAGGAGGAGGCTCAAGGGCTCACCCACCAATTATGGTCATGTGCAAAAAAGACTTGTCTTGTGTAAAAACCCCCACAACTTAATTTGAACAACAATATGAATTTACCAATCAGATCAGAGTGGGATGATGAGAAATATAACTGCATCTTAAAAACACCTTCCTCCCACCTCTCCCTTCTTCCTGTGCTCAGCTCTGTTCTCTGTTCTTCATTTCTCTACCTTCTCCCCTCCAGTGGCACAGGGGGATGGGGAATGGTTGCAGTCTGTTCATGACACAATGTGTCTGCAGATCCTTCATCTTCAGAGGGAGGACTCCTTGCACTCTTCCCCTGCTCCAGCACGGAGTCCCTCTCATGGGAGGTAGTTCTTTACAATCTTCTCCATTGTGAGTCCTTCCCATGGGCTACAGATCTTCACAAACTGCTCCAATATGGCTCCCTTCCATGGGGTTCAGTCCTTGCAGAAAAAGACTGCTCCAGTGCAGGCTTCTCTTGGAGTCACAGCCTTCTTTGGGCACAGCCACCTGCCCCAGTGTGGGGTCCTCCATGGGCTGCAGGTGGGTATTCGCTCCACTGTTAATCTCCATGGGCTGCAGGGGGACAGCATGATGTATCACCACAGGCTTTGGGGGAATTCTCTTCTGGTGCACCTTCCCTCTTCCTTCTTCACTGATCTTGGTGTCTGCATAGGTGTTTCTCTCACAGAACACTCTTCTCACCTCACTGAAGGTTGTTTTTCCTCTGTTAGATAAGTCATCACAGAAGTGCTACCACCTGATTGGATTGCCTTGGCCAGAGGTGGGTCTGTCTTGGAGCTGGGTAAGATTCTAAAACTTCTCACAGGAAGCTGTGAGAAGGGCCTTCTAGCCCCTCCCCCGCTATGAAAACCCCACCTCACAACCCCAACACACATGCTCAATAAAAGCTAGGAGAAAGGAGGAGGAGGGGAAGGTGGGGGGGACACACTTGTTGCTAAGGCATTTGTCTTCTGAATCAACCACTACATGTACTGAGGCCCTGTTTCTTGGGAAGTAGCTGGACATCAATGGCTGATGGGAAGTAGAGAATATACCTTTACTTTTTTCTTCCATGAGCAGCACTTGTTTTGTTTTATTTAACTGTCTTAATCATGATCCACAAGTTTTTTATCTTATTTTCTCCCCAGGTTATGCTGAGGAGTGGGAGAGCATCTTCAGGGGAGGCCAGTGGTCAGTGAAGGTAAACCCACCACAATACTATAGTCATAAGTTAGGAAGACCTTAAATAGAAATCCTTAAACAGCAGACCACAGCAATCCTGAGATCTGAGACAGTGAGGAATCTGAATATACAGGATTATGTGATTTGGCAAGTGGAAATACAATGACCCTGAAATATCAGATCTAGGTCTGATAAATGACAAAACTTGTCCTTATTCTGGAAAGGACTCTTAAAAGTTTCACAGCTCTGCTCATGAACTAAGGTTCTTTTCACCTTGAGAACTTCAGCTCATTAAACTTCATCCTTGAATGATAAGGTGAAAACTGATATCTGAATCTTCTCAGAAAAGAGCTCAGCAAAAAAGATCAAAATGTGCAAAGTCCCTGGTGAATGTTATTTCCTGAACTTTTTATCCACTTGAAAGAAACCTACCACTAATAATCTTATTCCCTACCAAGAAAACGCAGTACTTTGTTTAGTCTTTCTGCCTGGATTCACTAAACAATGCACAAGTTACAATATTTTAATTGTAGAATAAACAAACACCTAGGCAGAAACTCACTTTAAAATGCAAAGAAATGCAAATAAACTGAAAGGCACAATCTTTACAACGTGCACTGGTTTTTCTAAGTCATTTGAACAGGTACATTTCTATTAATATAGAAGTAACTTCCATTGCATGTGGAAACACGAGCAGACTGTTGCACTATTTGCCGTTCTCCTGGGTGCTGTGACGGTTATGCCGGCTGTGGCCAGAGTTCACAGAAATACTAAACAGTTGACTTCTCCTGCACTCTGAGTCACAGCTTCTCCTGGAGGTGTACTCTAAAATGTCTTCATTTTAATGAGGTTTTTAATGCTAAATTAATTTTGCAATTTCCTGTTCATCAGGTTATCAATGTAAACATTATTGAACTATTTTTTTCCATTAGCAATGTTGGCAGTGTGAGTCACTGGTATTTTTTTATTATTAATATTTCTGTAACTCTCCTGACTTCTTTGAAACTATCCAAATTAAGGTGAAGATTGTTACTGTGCTAACAAAAGTCACAGTGGCATATGGAATAGGCCAATCTGTCAGCACTGAAAATACACATTTATCTATAAAGTAGGTTCAAGGACAGTATCGACGATTCAAACTTCTCCCTGCCCTACAAATGGACTTCAGCTCATGGTTGGTTTCCAAGGATCAAAACTAAGGAGAACAATATCCTTGCCCACAGAATAAAAAGAAACATGCCAAAGAAAACAGCTATAATTCATCAGCAAAAGAAATAGAGATTTACCTTACATTAACTGGTTGTAGAGAACTATAGGGGAGTTGCACAGATGTAACAATATCAAAATATTATATAATGCTTCTACTATAACCGCCTTTCCCCAAGTAAGTAATTTGTTCCACACACTGTCTGTATGTCACTACAAATACACTTTCCTCCATCATTTATCTTATGATTTTGAAAGTACTAGTTATCCAGACCATCAACTGCATCTTACAAAGACACATCAATAATGTATCTTTGCACTTCTATACCTAGGCTGACCTGGATTCTGAGGAGGATTGTCCTGGTCTGCAGGACATCAGAATTTTTCCATCAGAATCTATGGCATGTATCACTTAGCTTGGTATGTATGAGGGTGTTAACCTGCTATAATTGTTACGAGTGTGGTTTTTTTACATCCTTGACAGCAAAATCACTAATTTATTGCAGAGATAGCTTATCCTTATGGTAAGTACAAAAAGGAGATAAAGAGAAAAACTAACCAACGTAATTACAGTGAAAAGATTAAAAATGTAACCTGCAAAACAGTAAAGAATTTAACTTGTAGGAATAGAGGAAGGTGAAAGAAGACAAAGTAAAACTTTAAAGTTTTAAATCTCAGGGTTTGAACCCAATCTCAGGGGACTGAAATTCTGAATATATGACATCAGTAATTGTCCTTTTGGTGAAAAATGTTATTAAAGATGATATTATTTCTAAAGAGCTCTGAATACTTGAGTATATTCTTTAAGTTATTTGGTTTGTGTCTTTGTAGTTGCACAATGTGTGTATTTTTAAGTACATAAATATCAACTTGTTCATGTACTTGTTATAATAAATTATATGTTTTCCTTGCCTGTAAGAGTGCATTTTAAAACTTTTTTTGACTTATTCAAATTAATCAGGAGATTTTACATAATCTTCTAGATTTTCAATTTTTCAGGCATGTATTTATTATATTTGAATGAAGTTAATCCAAAGACTTAAGCCATCAGGCTGGAAGTAAAAATCTCTCATTTTCTATCCTGCTCTGTAACACATGATTTGATCACACACAAATACTTTTTCTCCTTTCCTGTATAGAAAAATAATTTATTTCTTTTACATCATCCCATTGCTTTGACATAAATGGGTGGACAGAACTACAGATAAATGTTGTATAAACACAGAAAGTGTAAGAACTGTATATTCTGTACTGGAATTATAGTTAAACTATGTACTGACATACAATAATGTACTGTGTATTTTATTCAGGAGAATTCTTGCTAATAAATTTTTGACTGAAAATAAATTAGGTCATTTACATTTGCATTAGCTGTCTGCCAAATTTAAAACTGATCTTACATTCCTACTTTAAACTGCAAGACATTGAAAGGCTACGATGTAAACTGGTGTCTCCACACTGAAATTGAGACATCTGCATGTTATAAGAATGGCTTAAATAGCAACAGCTAGCTTAACAGCATGCTTAAAAGTAAGTGTGAGTTGGGTTTTGCATGACTGTGGCTTATTGCAAAATAGGTGGAAATATTTTGCACAGCAGACTTAGAATTTAGCATATGAAAAAATAGCAGTTTTGCTCTCTATCTAAAATTTAAAGAAGGAATCTGAACAGAAAGAGTGGATAATCTCATGACTTTAAAATAAATTTAATTAGAAAGAGCTAATATTTAGGCAGACAAAAACCCCAACAAACCTAAAAAATGTCATGGAGGACAATGCTCAATAGAAACACAACCTCTGCAGCAGGAAAGCGGTGAGGAATGTTGTATTTAAGGCAATAGTAAAAACCTGACACTGGAGAAATCTGACAGAAGCAAAATCACTCTTAAAGCCAAAATCTTTTAAAACACAAAATGAAGGGCATTATATTTTTTTTACAGTTAATATATAAGAGATTACTCAAAAAAAACCAGTTCATTTATTCAAGTGTGAACACCTTGAGACTCCCTCAAAATGAAAAAGCATATAATAAGAAGGTCACATAGGTTGAGGAAACGTAAAAAAACATAGCAAGTATCACTGAAGTATTGAATACTTTAGTGGTACAAATATTTCAGTATATTAAGCAATATAATGTTTTTACATTGATAGCCCTAAGAAAATGCAAATTACCTGGCATATTATCCAGAATTATCAGTCTGCTCTGTTTGCAGGTAGTTTACATCACACAGATAGGTGCCTGTGTTCGGCCTTATAATATACAATGCAAAATTCGGACAAGCAAGCTAATCATTAAAAGCAGAATTATAAATTGTTAGATTGTCAACCTTAGCTGGGGAACAAGGAGATGGAGACCATTGTGATAGAGCTCTTTGTCAGACTGAAGTTAAACCTCTGTGTGTTGCAGTGAAAAATAAAAGGGTATTGGTTAAATGGGGAAAAATGGGAGAGGTTTATGGAATTTCAGGGAAAGGCAGAGAAGCTAATGCACAAAATGGAGAAGACGAGTGCAAAGCTTTATTACTGGCAGAAAATAAATAAATCAGAGGCAAATATTACATTCATAACCTGCAGATTCTGTAGTTCCTGTGCTGTACTTCAGATTTGCAGAGGTACAAATGTTATAGTGATTTACCAAACTGGATTTCAGAAAATAGATTAATGAGGATTAATTTAGTCATATTTGTTTCCATGAATAGAGATAGCAATTTGTAAAACCGTACCTAAGCGATGATTTAAAGATAGAGGATTTCGTACTGCATACCAGCTGCACGAGCGCTTATGCAGGTGTTCTGCACCTTGTGAAAACAGTGCAACGGGTCTGATAAACAAATGTACGTACAATAAATATTAAGAGACAAAACAGACAGGTTGTTTCTAGAAATAAAAAAAAAAAATTTTGGCAAAATAACTTATAAAAGGTAAGAAGACAAGTAACTTCCACAAAGATTAAAAATGTTGAATAAAAATTGTCAATGATTTATAGGAAGTGTTCTGCTATTACTGAAATGAATTGAGTTATTTGGCTAGAGCAGTATTAATTTAGTGTCCTAAAAGCAAATCTTCACTAGGTCCCGTCCTGGTTTGACCAGGACAGGGTTAATTTTCTTGCTTGGGTGAGAGGGGGAGGCAGTGGCCACGTGGTTCGGGTCCCAGCAAGGACTAAACCACCACAGGCACAAACAAGCTCTCTGGTTGCCCATCAAGACTATCAAGAGCTCCTGTAGAAATTTTGCCTCACAACAGGATCTTGAAGACATTAACATAGATTCCACTGTGTGTCTCAATCTGCTTCAATGTCTACCCATCCTTCCCACTGGAATGTTTTCTTTAACGTCCTGATGTCTTTATTTCTTGATCTAGTTTAAGAGCTCTGATTCTAGTACTAGCCAGCATGGTATGTTTTGCAACAGCTTCTTGCCTACTTCACATGTTCTTTGTAAGTCTGCTCAGCCCTAACTCTTCCAATCAGCCCTCCTAAAGCACTTTTCTTTTAGCTATAACTACTCTCATTGCCTTCCTCAGAAATCTTTTCAAAGTTCTGTGTTGCTGTTCAACTGTTTTTTAATTATCTCAGAAGAAAGCTACCAGTTTCATATAATTTCAAGACAACTTCAAAATACAGTAATATTTTCTTTCCCTATTGTAGACAGTTCTATCCTTTTGTTCTTAGTAAAAACCTAATTATAACTAACTTTTAAAGACATCTGTCAGGCATAGTTTAGGTTTAGATCATACAGATTGAGGCAGAGATAGATTAGAAGATCTCCTAAAGTCCTTCCCAAATTGTTTTATTAGTTTCTGTGTCAAGACAGTATTATCATCAAGTGTTGTGAAATCACTGTTAACAACCAGCGTTAATTGTAACCTTTTCTTCTGATTTCTATGATTGCCAACATGCATTTTGTTCTTTTTGACTCATAAGAAATTTCCTACATATAGAAAGAAAGAAGGGCTTTTGTGAATATCTACAGGAAAAAATAATTGCACTTTTCGTCTTCCCTGAAATCCTAGACAGGCTTGGGTGGGATAGGAAGGGAGGCACAAAGTGGAAACAGATTCCTCAGTAGTAGCCTTACAAATGTTAGAGCATTGATCAATAATAAATAAGTGCCCAGAGACACTCTGGCGTTTTCATCCTTGGAAATATTTAAAAGCCACTTGGACATGGTCCTGGGCAACATTCTCCTTTGAGCAGATGGACTAGATGATCACTAGAAATACCCTCCAACTATCTTGTGATTCTACAAAACTGCACGTATCTTTGGTGAATACACTCTGATACCGCCTACCTGATAATTACTCTAGTGTGGGGACCTCCACAGGCTGCAGGGGGACAATCTGCATCACCATGGTCCTCTGCTCTGATGCCTGGAGCACCTCCTTCCCCTTCTTCTTCATTGGCCTTGGTGTCTGCAGAGTTGTTTCTCTCACATATTCTCACTCCTGTCTCTCAACTTCAGTTGCACAGTACTGTTTACCATTTCTTAAATACGTTATCACAGAAGTGCTACTAATGTCGCTGATTGGCTCAGCTTTGTCTAGCTGTGGGTCCATCTTGTAGCCAGCTGGAAAATCTGTCTGACATGGGGACAGCTTCTGGCATCTTTTCATAGACACTACCCTTGCAGCCCTCCCAGCTACCAAAACCTTGCCACATGAACCTGATAGACTGGTGCAAGAGAGGATATCATCAAGCATACCTAGCTGTTATAACAGCTAGGTTGTCTATAGACAACCACAAAATCAGTTCATTATTTCCTTCTCCGATTAAACCCCTGCAAAATCCAAGCCACCACGTGACGTAAATTTCCAACAATATACGAACAGTAATGTTGCAACACCTCATAATCATAAATGGAAAAAGATAATTTTTACAACTTCTTCTACATCATGCAAACAAAAGGATGACAACAGGAAGAAATCAAACAAATATCACCGCAACAGAAAACAGGAAAAAAATTCTACAGAGAAGTCAGAGTAACAAATTGCAGAGCTAAATCAGGAGAAATAAATAAATTAAAAAATTATTTCAGTATGAGCCAAAACATGTTTGCTTGATTTTTTTTGCTTCAGCTATCAAAGCAGATAACTATTTGCATACTGTGAAGACAAAAAAAAATAGAACTAGGAAAATATTTATACTGTAAGAATTTTTTAAAGACAAAACTTATGTACCTGAGAAACTTAAAAAATATTTTTCTAAGCGAAAAAGACCCTTGGGATCAAATTTGACAATGTGTATTAATACACAGCTGTATTTCATGGAATATTTTTAAAGCTGTCTCATTCAGAATAGTACTATGAGGCTGCATTGTACCCTTATTCTTCCTTTATGAGGAACAATTCCTAGAAGCTAAAGAAAGTGTTTGAAAAGCTAATAAAGTCCTCATTAATATCAAACAGATAATATTTTAAACCCAATACTCAAATTACAAAGTATTATAGTACAATATACATACTAGATTGCAATTTTTATGTCATTTTATTAAAGAATTTTGAATCCTTCTATTCTAAAAGAAAACAAAGTACAAACCAGAGCCAGCTGGACTAATGTAAAAAAAATAATTAATAGCTCTTAACTGGACATTAGAGGTAATTTATTTTCTAATCAGACTACTTCCTTCACCTAACTGCACAATATACAAACACTCATCTCCGAAGTCCAGCTATATGGGAACCACAATAATTAACTAGCTTTGAACAAAAAAAAGTAATAACCAGCCACTTCAATATTTTGCAGGAGGTTTGTGTTTCACTCACAGAAAAATGAAAAACGAAGTTCTGAGTGTTTAATTGCATTACGATCCCTTCCATGCTATTGCAAAACCAAGTTTTCAAAGAAGCCACGTTCTACAATGCTCAGTTACAGTTTCCCTAAGTACTGCTTCAAGACGGCAGCATTCAGGATGAAGGTATGATTGTAAAGCATTAACAGGAAAGACAGATTAAAAGTTTCAGCTTGAAAAAGCAGCTGGTGCAGCAATGGGAACTCAAATACTTCACAACATGTTCACCTCTAATTAATTTTTTTCATCCTGTGATAAAAAACATGATTTATATCCTCAGCAGGAATACATCCTGATAACTCATACGGCTAAAATCTCCACATCTACGTACACAAATTCATTGCAACTCTGAGTTTTACTTCAGAAACTCACTTTTCACTGAGCTCATTGTATACACCGATTCTTTGGTTAGTTGTCACCAAATAGCTATGAGGGCATGAACATTTCCTTGCAAGGGTTTGTCATTTCTGCCTTTTTTAAGGTCATTCTTTGCCTTAGGTTCTGCATCTTTTCTTTACTTTTCAAGAGTGATTGATACTGTTTGACCTCTACTGACTCTGGCTCTCTCTCACTAGTATATTTTTTTCTTAACATGATCACTTGTTTTTAACATTGTTTTCAGTAAAAATAGAATTATGAGTAAAAGATCAACATTTTCAGAATTGTTTTTTCTAAACCTTTAAAAGAGTTTGATTTATAGTAATTTAGTTTCTAGATGTTCATTTTAAAATTACATTGGTCATACTTCAGTTATCCAGTATAACAGACGTGGATGATAGAGTGAAAACATAATTAATACAACATATATAGATTAAGTTCCATTAATGTATTTAGTATAGCCACTTCTGGAAAATCTTGTTGGCAATTTCTGTGAGCAGAGTATTAACCAGCAGTAGCTGAGATTGTCAGGCATAATATGAGAGTATTATTTATGATGTCCCTGGGTAGGAGATGTAGCATGGTGTCAGGGGTTGGTAGGACATGGGAAATCCCGTTTATAGTAGGTGAAAGTTGACGGTATCATTATTGCTACAAGGAAGATTGAAGCCAAGTCGCTAAACACATCATGCTGAGCACAGAACAAATAAATACCAGGAGGGACTTTAAAAACCATCAAAGTAAAAGATGGGGCAACCATGGCAAGAAGGAACAAATGCATAACTATCTGGGGAGTCTTCAAGAGTTTGCACTGCCAGCTCTCCCTGGAGAAAGAGCGGAATACAGGTCCCCTGAGTCCTAGGAGTGCAATGAATGAAAAGAAATGCAGAACATACAGAAAAGAGATTTTAGGTTTCTCAGGCTTCTCTTGCAAGAATTCTTGCCTTTCATACCTCCTTGTTCCCTACCTTCAGTCCTTATGTTCTGTACACTCTTGGGGTAGTTTAGACCCTGCTGGGACCTGGGCACCATGTGGCCGCTGTGGTGAAAATACAAACCCCACGAGTTGAGATCAGGAGAATTTAATACAGAAATGCAAAAGCAACAGTCAGAACAACAGCTACAGGCTTGCGCTCCCTGTGTGCTGGTGTCTTGGGGCATGACATCACCATGGTATCCAATAGCCTGGCTGTGTTTCCCTCCCAGCTCCTGGTGAAAATTAACCCTATCGTAGGAGAATCAGGACAACCCTGCCATCAAATTCTGTGTCCATTGATGGCAGTGGCAACGCTTTCAACTTCGTTAATCACAGAACAGGATGATGCTCTCCTTTCTTGGTATCTCTTTACATGCCACATAATGAGATGGATTAGACATCTTACATACCGGAATTGCCATACCTTATCCATAAGGTTTTGGTCTCAGAGGTTGCAGGATGCTCTACATACGAGGACAGCATGGACTGCCCTATGCTAGTCAGAGCCTGTTGTTACTGAGTCTGAAGTGGTGTAAACACCCTACAGTGGGCCAAAATCACGATCAGTCATAGGAGTACATGGTGTCTCTGCTCAGACATGTTAAGACTGGCAGCCACTGGAGGGAGAAGACATGGAAGAGAGATGTTAGGAGGAATGGGGAGACATGTGGTATAGGACTTTGTTAGGGACACAGCTAGAGATGTGCTGTTGGAAGGAAGTACTGCATGACAAGGCAGTAACAACTTGGAGGGACTGCAGCTGTGGGTAACCCATCACGCCTCAAGGACTGCAGCCATGGTATTCTTAATGAAGAAAATGAAAAAGTTAGAAGTAGTGTAGGAAAATGAGTCAGAAACAAAGTGTGGCTGAAAAAAAATAACTACGCACTGATTCTAGCCTCCTGCACCACTTTTTGCCTCATCAAAGTAATTGGGAGGTGCAGCAAAACCACAGAAAGTTGAGGCTAGAAAGGAGGCAGGAAAGCTGTCTGACGGAAGTCAGAGGAAAGGAAGTTGTTTCCCTAAGCGCTTCTTTAATTATGTCATCTTTTTTTCTCAGTCGTCTTCTTCACTTTATGTCTGCTTTGCTTCTCAATTCACTGCTCCAGTACCTGCAGCACTTCTTCCCCCTCCTCCTCTCTCACCTTGGTGCTCACAGGGGTGTTTCTCGTGCTTTTTCCTCGCTCCTCACTGCCTGTGCAGCATTTTACCTGTTCTGAAATACCCATCTGCACCACAAGCTTTGCTGATGGGCTAAGCTTTGCCCAGTGCTGCATTTGTTGTGGAGCTGGCTGAAACTGGCTGGAATCAGGTGGAACTGTCTGTGTCTGACACGGGACGGCCCCTGATCTCCTTTCACAGACACGTTCCTGCAGCCTCCACTACCAAATTATGGACACATAAATCCAATACAACGACTCTCGTAGGGCTCAAAAGACCTATTTGGACCTACTCTTGGAATTTCACACTTGATGCTTGCTGGAGAGAGGCAATCCATAATGAAATAACTTTTCCCAAGCTTGGCCTCATTCTTGTCGTTAGCACGAATAAGGCTGCTTTAAACCTTCCAGATTTATGATTCAGTGTACTCTAACATGCCTCTTCTGAGAGTATCTTAAAGGCCTTCATTCTGCAAATTCAAATGTGAGTTCCTTGCATTAATTTTCCAGTGCAGTAAAAATGTACAGTTTGCATGAATGTAACATTATTTTAATCATGAAAATATTAATAAATTGATATTTTTTAAATAAACTTTGTCATTGTAAATGTCTAGCTGGCAAGAGAGAAAAGCCAAGGTACTAATAGTTACCTTTACTATGTATTGAGAAATATATCTGAATTTCCTCCACGTTTCAAAAGTTTAATATATGGAAAAGATGTTTTTGGCTAACGTGATTTTCACTGGAAAATATGGAGTAATAAATAATTTGTAAAGATGTATAGACTAATGTAGCTGAAATAAAAGGAGATCAAAAGAGAAAGTGGAGAATTTACAGCTGATTTCTTTCCTCCGTATGTCCCACAAGTTCAGCTTTTCAAACCATATTACATGTTTTTTTTTCGTATAGTATACCAGCATCATTTTTCTGCCCTACAAATCAATGCATGTTTGTACTACAAGTAGTCATGAAAAAGCTTTTATCTCCTGAAGAGCTGATGAGCTATTCTAGAAAACAAATACCAAAACACTACAGAAATTTTGACCTACCATCACCAATTATTTTATAAAATAGTTCTAAACAGCACCCGAACTATACTTCTACACGTTACTGAAATGCCTCTAAGTTTTTCAGATTTTAAACTTATCATCTTGTTGCATTGTGATTTCTCCTCACTTCTGAAAAGTTGCTTTTGTCAATGCTTGTGACTAAGATAATTTACTTTCAGTCCTATGACTCTCCTACTTCACTTGTACCAGCGTATCTGCCTTTTATTTGTCTTTGATCCATGATTCCCTTCACTTTCAGCTACCTGTTGTACCTTTGGCACTAACATCTTGGAGGTTCAGCCAGTGGTAGAGCTTGTGAGGGTATAGCTGTAAGTAGGCATGAACAACCAAAGCGAACAAAGGAAGAAAGCGACAAAGCCAGCTCCTCAGTTTTCATTGGATGATTCAAATGTATCTATAATGCCATCAGAATGACAAGTTGTTTTAGTAACTTGATATTCTGAGACAAAAAGTGGAAGCTAGCAAGAATCCTGACTGAATGGTAACAAGGCTACCTAGAGATCCCTGGAATTTTTGGAAACCAAACTGTTTTTTTCCTAAAGTTTGGAATATATCTATTTGCACTAATTTCTTCTAGATATTACTTTTTAAATGCTTCTAATACTACTTGAATCACAACTCCTTCAATGGAATTCTTACATTTTTTTACCCAAACATACACTGTTCTGCATTGACTCTGTTCAACCATAGAATGGTAATAATCTGCCTGTAGAGTATTTCAGTCTGCTGGGATTTCATTACTGGGAGGTCATCACACAAACAGCCACTGGAAAGGAATGAGGAAAAAATTGAGACTGTCAAAGTGATTTGCCAAACTGTAGTTAGGGTAATCTGGCTTTATTAAGATCACCAATATAGTTGCAAGATTTTTCAAATATCATGATCCTATTGATAAGGAAAACAAATCTTCATTAAGAACTTGAAGTGTAAAATAGCTACCAATAATGAAGAAGAAGATGTCTGCTAATGCATCTCGGTATGCCAGATGATTCTGAGTCAGGCTTCAAAATATCTTGACAGCATTTCTTCAAGTACATCAAAATTTTAAATTTAATTCAAAGTATATTAAAGAAAAAAATCGGTCAGATAAAAATTTAGAAATATTTTAAGTTGTATTTTAATATTGGTGCTAATTGTCATGTTTTAATGTGACCTATGTCCTTTTCCAACATGCACTTTTTGAAACCATGTCAAAAGCTACATCGATACTTACATGGTGATACAGCTGCTGTTTTGCCCAGAATCCCAATATTCTAATGACTCAGACTTTATCTGTACTATTTCATACTGAAGCTGTGACCTAGGTTGTCTTCTTAATGAGGGGCATAGTCCTTAAAGGAGCAAAAAGCACCCAAAGCAGGCTACAAGGATGCATGGAGAAGTGTCAATAGTATCAGACCAGATCTGCTCCTCACTTGTCCTATTTAATACATCCTCCTACTTTCCTTTCTGCTGAAACTCAATTACAAACTGCTTCAGAGCTGCAAAAGTCACAAGACTGACTCTGGAGCCTTCCCTACCAGGTTTAGTGACACTTATCAACAACTACTGTGCCATCACATATCTCAGAGAAACTCTTCTGAAACACAGTGTAAAGGGAAATAACCTAGTTGGCAGGTTGCCGTACAAATTTGCCCTACATGGCCTTGGCTGTAGATGATTTTCACACGCAGGCTGGGGCAAAAAGGTAGTATTTTGTGCTTTTGGACACTACTGAGGAGAAACTCAATTACTTTTTGCCACCCTCAGTACTTTTCTTGTGGAGAAAATAGCTCCTAGTAGTCCAAGCCCTGGCAGAGATATGTCTGGAGGAACTCAGAAAAATGAAGCTCATATATATATCTATAAAAAACAGATTTTGACAAGTGCCATCTTAATCTCAGGCTGCTACAACAAGAGTCTCAAAGAAGGAAATCATTAGATCTTGCAGTGGATGTTTAGGAAACTCTCCCCTTATCCCACTTTCTGTGGTTGGTCTTCCTGCTCCTTGCCCTGGCATGGACATAGGCTATCTGTGTGGAAGAGAAGTTAGGATTGGGTACATTACAGAGGTGCCATAGGATGATCTAGGATAGAATAGCTCAGGCTATCAGACAATGTGGACATGACTCAAAAATTATTCGAGGCATCTGTTAGTATTTCCTTTACCTTGAAGTATCAGACTAATCCTCTGATGGCTGTGCATTACTGCAAACAGCGCAGGGTGATCTAAACACTGTCTCAGTAGAGGTTAAATATTGTTCATAAGACAATAGTAGGAAGCCTCAAATGGGATATGAGCTCTGAGAAGTCTATCAAGGACATTACAGCAGCTAATGAATCAGTCAAAATTAATCATTTCAGAAACTTCGGAGAAAAATTGGATCCCATTCTATTTCCAGATCCATCAACCCAGAACAGTTTCTAATTTTGTGCCAATTCTCAATTCAAATAATTCAATATTACTCTCTGACAGTAAACAAAACTATATCAGATATGAATCTGAGCTGTACCATTCTGCAGATCATGCCCTTAAGTAATATCCTTTATATATGTTATCTTTGCCCAATTATTGATTTTCATTAAATGGGTTATTAAAATGTAGTGAACATTGAATTATAATTTCTAATAAATCACCATTATTCTGATTATCCTGTCATTATTAAAATAACTGTGACCTTTTGTTGAAGGCACGTTATATTGAAGACTCAGAAATGTTAGACGTACACAACATGAACAACAATAGTATGACTAATAATGATACCTTGAATATTAATCAACTAGGTGGATTCTAGACTTAGGAAGACTGATAGGAAAGTACCTAAATTACTTCTGTTGTACACTGTAGAATTAAAAAGGGTTGTGAAAAGAAAGAGCCATTAATAGTATGATAATAAAAACTGATGGACACTGTGGAATTGTTTGGTCAAGCGTACCATCAAAACAAAATTCATTTGCAAAAGCAGAGCATTTTGCAAAGTATGAAAGGGCCTAATTTTTTTTTATATCTTGTCAAATGTTGCTCATCTCCCTCATTTGAATCTGGTTTTCAGTTCTTTTCCTAGGACAATCATGAACAGGCTGCGGGAAAACTGCCCAGCTGTGACAGGACTGCAGGCTAATTTATTGTGCTTCTGACAATGAGCAGAGGCAGGAGAAGACGCTTGTGACAATGAGATTCTTGTGCTATCTCTAGGGGTGAAGACCTTCTGAGATGATGGAACGACTGAAGAACGGAGCCTTGTGAAGATGAGATGTTCCTGTTTTGGCTAAAATAACAGAAGCCAGCAGCTTTGACACAGATTTTGAAAGCTAGTGTCTGTATGAAGACCTTTGCCTGATTATCTCCAAAATGGATCTTAAAGTGTACATCCCTGAATATGGTAATGAGTCTAATGAAGAACATAATAAACGCATAGGACTATGTTACTCAACTCTCCATGCAAATCATGATAGATGCCACATAAGAGGAAGGGGCAGGTGGGGTTACGATATAAAAAAACATGAGGGGAATACCTTTCCGGGCAGAAAAACAATGAAGGTCTAGAAGTGGTGGTCCTCTTCCATCCACCCTCCTCCTCTTCCTCCACCCAAGACAGGGACACCTTCTTAGTAAGAATTGCACCTTCACCGTACGGTGAAGAACACCCAGGACAGCTTTTACTAGCATTGCTATTATACGTCAGTGCCATTGCAGCAAGTGCATTTATCAACGGCAATTCCAAACCTGTTGTATCTGACACTTTAATAATTAAACCCGCTTTTTGACTTGGCAAAACTGTTTCAGTGAAAGTCTTTGGGTCTCTGTCAAGCAAACATCAAACTCTCACCCATAACACGACACATGCAAATAATAATTCTTTGTTGTTTAATGCTGCGCTGAAAGTGTCTTCTGTCACTGTGGAGTTAAGATGTGAGCAAAAGGGCATCCAGAAGAGCTGTCATTCTTGCTGCGTCAAGCAGCTGGTTCTACTGTGGCTGCTGAGTGGACCAGATCTTCTTGTTATAGCTGCAGATTTACTTCTAATAATGACAGCAGGTGTGGCTGAACAACTGCTGAAAGCTGCACCTGCTCATTACTTTAAATTCATATTTCCACTGAATCACTTAACTTTCCTTACTGGTTTTGACACTTTTAGTGGGTTTCTTTTGTGTTGTTCAAATTTCTTCCACTCTCATAATTTCGTCTTGATGGAATCTTCTGGGAATCATGTACTCAGGTGGCAACTATTAGCCAAATCTTAAAATGATGTTGAAATGAGACTCTCCCTCAAAAGAGACCTTCAGCAGAAGAGTTTATTCATTCTGTTATGTCCTTGATGGCAATTTTTCTTAATAATCTTGTAGCTACCATATTAAGCATCAGTCATGTTGACAAGACTAAATGAGTAAGAGGAGCTATTAGTGTAATAAACAACTTCAGAGAAAATGAAAGATGGTCAGCTTATTATAGGTACATCAAATTAGCAACACTGCTTGGCTAGGACTCTGTAAAATTTATTAGCTTATAAACACAATGGATCACAATTGAATATTTGGTCTGATGAAGAACTGTGTACTGGACCACTTATATTGGCATGCAGGTAGTAGTATGAGTAATTCAATGTCGTTATATTTTGTAATAACTACTCGCAGCTTGGAATAAATGGCTAATAATCAGTCTTTAATAAACTAGAACAGATTTCTAAACTGTAGGGATGTCTTCATTTCGACTGCAGTGCCCATAGGGACCTGTATGAAGTAACTACAGACATGTACCAGGGTCCCACAGCAGTGAATCTATGAAGGCATGTTTGGAGCGTGTAGAAGATAACTTTCTGATGCAGTTGGTGAAGGAGCTGACTAGAGAAGGTGTCCTCTTAGACCTGCTGCTTGTGAACAGGGAAGGACTTGTAGGAGATGGAATGGTTGGTGGCTGTCTTGGGCTTAGTGATCATGAAATAATAGAGTTTTTTATTCTTGGACAAGTAAGGAGGGGGTTTAGTACTGCCACCTTGGACTTTGCTAGGGCAGACTTTGGCCCGTTCAGGAGGCTAATTTGCAGTGTCCCTTGGGACGCCATCCTGAAAGGCAAAGGAGTCCAAGAGGTCTGGACAGACTTCAAGGAGGAAATCTTAAAGACACAGGAACAGGCCATTCCCATGTCCCAAAAGAGAGGCATATGGGGAAGAAGACTGGCCTGGATGAATAGAGAGCTTTGGCTGGAAGTTAGGAACAAAAGGAGAGTCTATAGCCTTTGGAAAAGGGGGCAGGCCACCCAGGAGTGCTACAAGGATGTGGTGAGGATATTCAGGGAGAAAATTAAAAGGGCCAAAGCCCAACTACAGCTCAATCTGACTCTTGCCATAAAGGGCAACAAAAAATGTTTCTATAAATACATTAGCAATAAAAGGATTAGGGAGAATCTTCATCCTTTACTAGATGCAGGGGGAAACAGTGACTGAGGACAAGGAAAAGGCTGAGGTACTGAATGCCTTCTTTGCCTCAGTCTTTAATAGCAGGAGTAGCTGCTTGCTGGGTAGCCAGCCCCTTGAGCTGAAAGACAGGGATGAGGAACGGGAGGTGGCCTCCATAATACAAAAGGAAATGGTTAGTGACCTGCTGCACCATCTAGACGTACACAAGTCTACGGAGCCAGATGGGTTACACCTAAGAGTGCTGAAGGAGTTGGCGGATGTGCTCACCAAGCCACTCTTCATAATTTATCATCAGTCCTGGCTAACTAGGGAGGTCCCAAGGGAATGGAGATTAGCTAATGTGATGCCCATCTACAAGAAGGGCTGGAAGGAGGATCTGGGGAACTACAGACCTGTCAGTCTGACCTCGGCACCAGGGAAGGTCATGGAGCAGATCATCTTAAGCGCCATAACACAACCTTTACAGGGCAACCAAGCCATCAGGCCCAGTCAGCATGGGTTCATGAAGGGCAGGTCTTGCTCTACAATCCTCATCTCCTTTTATGACAAGATGACTCACTTGGTGGATGAGGGAAAGGCTGTGGATGTTGTTTATCTGGACTTCAGTAAAGCCTTTGATACTGTTCCCCACAGCATTCTCATTAAAAATCTGGTTTCCCTACGCCCAGATGGGTGTAGACTCCGCTGGATCACACACTGGCTGGATGGTCGGGCCCAGAGAGCGGTGGTGAATGGAGTTAAATCCAGTTGGCAGCCGGTGTTCCCCAGGTCTCAGTGCTGAGGCTGTTCCTGTTTAACATCTTTATCAATGATCTTGATGAGGAGATAGAGCGCACCCTCAGTAAGTTCACAGATGACACCAAGTAAGGTGGGATTGCTGATCTGCTTGAAAGTAGGGAGGCCCTTCAGAGGGACCTGGACAGGCTGGACTGATGGGCCGTGGTAAATTGCATGAGCTTTAACAAAGCCAAGTGCCGAGTCCTGCACTTGGGCTGCAACAACCGCATGCAAAGCTATAGACTTGGGAAGGAGTGGCTGGAAAGCTTCCTGAAAGAAAGGGATCTGGGCATGCTGACTGACAGCCAGCTGAACATGAGCCAGCAGTGTGCCCAGCTGACCAAGAAGGCCAATGGCATCCTGGCCTGTGTCAGGAATAGTGTAGACAGCAGGACTAGAGAGCTGGTCGTCCCACTGTAGTTGGCGCTGGTGAGGCCACATCTTGAGTACTGTGTTTGGTTTTGGGCACCACAGTACAAGAGAGACATTGAGGTTCTGGAGAGAGTGCAGAGAAGGGTAACAAAGCTGGTGAAGGGTCTCAAGGATAAGTCTTATGAGAAGCAGCTGAGGGAACTGGTGTTGTTTAGCCTGAAGAAGAGGAGGCTGAGATGACCTTACCGCTCTCTACAACTACGTAAAATGAGGTTGTAGGGAGGTAGGCGTTGGTATCTTCTTACAAGCCACATCTGATAGGACAAGAGGAAATGGTGTTAAGTTACACCAGGGGAGGTTTAGGTTAGACATTAAGAAAAAGTTCTACACTGAAAGGGTTGTCAAGCACTGGAACAGGCTGCCCAGGGAGTTGGTTGAAGCACCACCCCTGAATATATTTAAAAGCTGTCTAGATAGGGTGCTCAAGGACATGGTGTAGAAGTGGGCCTCGTAGAGATAGATAATGGTTGGACTCGATGATCTTATAGGTCCTTTCTAACCATAGTGATTCTGTGACTCTGAGTTAACTGTATTCTGCTGCATGCAGCATAAATAATTATTAACCAATACACTTGGTTGTGTATACCTTTCTGCTTTAAAATAAATTCTTCTTCCCTTTCCTTCTAGATCTAGAAAAGGGCACATCACAGCATGTTCCCTAACTACCTTTTATTATGAAGTTTAACTTAAACTTAGAGTTGTTAAAGAGCATAACCTGCACACTCCTCATTGAAATTCACACAAGCCTTGACGTTCCTTGACTTTCGAAGAATCTGGATGCAGGCAGAAATGCTGCCTCACACTGATCTGGCATCATATTAGCATGAAGCCAGGAAATACTGAAATACTGAACCAGGAAGCCAGGAAAGGCTTCAGGCAATGTTTATGATAGTGAAGTTAATCCCAGAGAAGGGAAGGGTTCCATGGTAGTGATTTCCCTATGCCTCCTATTTTTAGTCATTATTCACTCCCTTTGCCATCTGCTCAGTTTTGGTATTCTGGACTCGAAACACAGTGCTATGGCAAGCCTGGGCTGCAGGTCAGAAAGCAAAAAGTTTATCTTCATCACTTTACCTGCAAACAATGCAACATTGGCATGCTTTGCATCATAGGGGCATCTGGCCATTCCACTGAATTCATCTCCCAGGAACTCCAGGGTATCCATCTGAAAAATGAAAGGCAGCTCCTCAGCGGGTGAAACAAGACTTCTTACCCAGGATGAGTCTTATGAGTGTTTCTTCCTTTCTCTAACTGTGCTCCAGGCTATGAGTTAAAAACCTGACAAAAATCATGATGTCAAATAAAATCAGTCTGAAGAAAGTGTGTCCAATAAGTCAGGCATTCTTTTGGAGCTAATCACTCTTACCCCAACACATTTTACAGAAGTATTCATTCTATATTTTATCTGTACACAAGCTTTCTGCTGAACTGTAGCAGGCTATGTGGTCTGTGGTTCTGGCAAGGAGTCAAAATTTATCCTCAACAGTGACTGAACAGAAGCATTCTTATACACAGAAATGACTGCAAGCCACAGCAGTCAGAAGAAACAACACTAGGACAACTATCTGTGTGCATTTTTATCCCCAAAGTCCACAGATCGTTCTGCTCTAGTCTCAAC
>JAVSBS010002227.1:94603-108306 GCA_033124195.1 Coracias cyanogaster
AGGACCTGCCTTTCATAAACCCATGCTGACTAGGCCTGATCCCCTGGTTGTCCTTTATATGGCTTGTAATGGCACTCAGGATGATCTGCTCCATGACCTTCCCTGGTACAGAGGTTTCCATGGCAAAGCAGATAATAATAATAATAATAACAATAATAATAATAATAACAATAATAATAATATAAGTTCTCTGCTAAGACCAGATCATGATACTAACACTGAATGAAACTTTACTGCAAAATGAGGGCCATTGAATCCAACAATATGACTTCTGGAATAAGAAGCAATGCTGTCCACATTGAAAGCAAAAAAAAGAATGACCTTTAGGAAGCCATAGCAATGCTTCCTTGCTTATATATTTGAGGCCCATCAAATGCCTCTAGAACTCCTTAAGAATCTTTGCGCCTACTGTAACCTAACCTCCTATCCTTCAAAAAATTATTAAAAATTGGGAAATATTTTTTCAGTAGATTGTCCAGTTACTCACAATCAGCTGCACTTTGCCACAAGGTCCCAAAAAGAGATAGTTAGGACCATCACCTAGGAAAAATTGTGATTCCAGTAAAGAAGTTGTTTTCTGTGAGCTATGTATGTACCATATTCTGCCTGCTGCTGTTACTGCCAATCCTGGCTGAGAAACAGAAAGCGAGCTAAGGAAATTGGCCAGGAAGTGGAGACCTGAGACAACCTGCTTGTTCCATCTGCCTTTAGTAATGTTTAATTAATATTGTGTGAATTTTCTAGTCTACATCACTATTACTATGAATCCAACATGTTCTCCTAATCTACGCAAGGTAAAGATAGGCCCTAAAGTTCCCTTTTCCTTAATATGTGAATCCCAGGTCATTATTTCCTCTGGTTTTGATTTTTTTTTTTCCTGTTTTCTCCATGTTGTCTCTATGTTACCACCTGTAACAAGGATTCTAGGGAATACACTAATAAAACTTTAGAGAAATTGTTGACAATCCTACCATCATAATGGGTTGTCTTTGACAACATGCGTTTTTTTGTAATTTGAAAATATGTATTGTTATAGTTTGTTCAGCGCTGTCCAAACCAGTGGGAAAAAAACAACATGTGATCACATCTTCCACCAGCAGAAATAATATTTGTTCAAGTTGATACCTAGCAGTGAGTGTGGGTTAATATAATGTGGATAGGCAAGATAAAAATAGTGACAATTTTCTTTAGTTAGAAAAGATTTCCCAGTAGTCATTGACAATTCTACTTTATATTGTTGAAGTCAGTGCAATACTTAATGCTAGGGCAACAAAAATTCTGCTTCTTCAGGTTTCTTGTTAGATGAGCGTCTTTCCTAGTAGTGCAATGAACAGTACAACAGAAGTCGGACAAAAATCTCTGACATAATTTAGATAATATTCTGTAAATTTAGAGGGAAAATTGCTACTTACTATCATGTAAAATTCTTGGAAAAGAGGAACAAAAATTTTCTCCCAGAGTAGAGTGTCTGTGTTGCAGAAAGAGTGAATGGTGGAAGTCATAATACAGAAATAGATATACAATTAACTTTGCTTGCTTTTTTCCCCAAAGCAGAACATTCCTTCAGAGACAGGGTAGATTTCCATTAGGACATCTGGCTTGAGGTTGAGTTATTCAGACTTACATCAACTCCAACTCCATGTCTTTAAATCACCAAGAAACAACTTGGCTGACAGTAGAAAAATTGATTCAGGATAGCAGTGTTTATAAGACTGTGCTGCAAGATTTTGGTAAAAGAGAAAAGAGCGGCAAAGAAAATTATACTTCTGCCAATGACTGCTTTTCGTATTTTGTCATCACAAACAATGCTTGAGGTTCAGCGTGTTTGAAGGACTGATAGCCAATTTTGATAGTGTGTGTAGAAGATGAAGCTGGAAGGTACAGAAGGATTTTCACCAACAGGTGGGTTTTCTTCTGTGGAGGAAACATGGAAGTTGATCCTGCACTCATCATGGAAAGCAGAACAGCATAATATTTAGTTTACAGTATGCCTAGATGCCACAGTTTAGCCTAAATACTGTGAAGAACAATGATATTTTTCTTTCTGAAGAGCTATTTAAGTCAGAAGAAACCAAAATGTGTTTTAATTTCACCATTTGCACCTTGTGTCATCTATATCTCTGTCTTCCCACATAATTTAAAGTCCATTTTAGAAAAACAGAAAAGGAAATAAGATTAAAAAGAAAACAAATCTCTTAAGTTCAAGAAAATAGAGAACAGTTATCCTTGGATGAATCACTGAGCCTGTTACATATATGATATATTGCCATTAGTTTCAGTGAATGGAATAAATCTCATTTGCATCTCCTCTTTCCCCTATGGCTATAGCTAATTTATCCTCTCCCTCTAAACATTGCTCTGACAAAACATAAAATTAAACAGCTGTGCGTGCCAGAGTTTCATGTACTGTGTAAGAGTTGCTGCTGAGCTTTGCATATTCCATGACTTGTTCTAGTTTCATTATTTAGAGAGGGTAAAGAGGGTGATCCATTAGAGGAAGAGAAACTGCTAACCACTATTACTTAGACATCAATCACTTTTATCACATGGTAGTATTAATATAATTTGCTCAGCAAAAGTTCATGGCATCAGCTGCACAAAGGTGCCTTGCTTCAGACAGTACTTGAACTTATCAATGATTTCTCTCATTTTATGGCTATATGATCTGTTGCCTCCTTTTCTGCAACTTAGGCTGTAATATATCCTTTACTGTTTCCATCCAACTAGCACGCAGCTAAAACAGATACCACTGGTAATAATTCCCCTAATTTTCATGGGTTGTGGTTCATGCCCATGCAAAGTAATCACTCCCCTTACAAAGTTGCCAGTTTTTCACTAGGATTGGGGAAGGATTTAAACAGTTAAGTGGACTGGATTTCTGTTCCTGAGTTGTATTAGTTATAATTCCACAGACACAGAACCTCTAACTTGGTGGCCCAATGCTAAGTTTTTAAATACATAATTTGGTGCACACAGAAATAAAAGTAATTGTAGGTCTAGATGGTGTTCTGTACTCACTCATCGATCTTAAATACAGAGTGTAACTTGAGGATATGTACTAAAATTAATTAGTTAGTAGAGTAATTTTTAACTCTTTAAACATTGTATATTTTCCAGCAATACATAAAAAAGAGTGGATTTTCATAGTCCACTACAAGTTCTGTTTATGGCTTAGCTTGCTTGAACCAGCAGAGCTTCTGTACACTAAGTTAAAATGACAAATAGGATTTATTGAATGCTATGATGTTTTAAAAATACTTTGGTTTAAGTTTCTTCTGAATACACAGAAGACTTAATTCACGACGACACAGACCTTTATGCAACTTTCTTCCACGTTCATGCTTCCCAATTGAAGTGAAAGGTTGCTTTAAAATTTTATGTCCAGAATGCATTTTGCCATTTGTTCACAGTGGAGCACGTGCTGTAGATAAAGGCTACAAAAGATTAGTACAAATGGTGATGTAACTAATATAATTTTGCACATTATTTATGTATGAATTATGATCCTATTTAGCCTTAGTGCTGGAGGATTTAGGGGCTTTTCAAAAACTGCACATGCAATCTCTTAACTATGTTTGGAAAGATAATCTCCAAGAACCAGATGTTTAAATACAGGTCAGTCCCAGGGTAAACAAACAAATAGGTTCCTTGCACAGGGAACTCTTAAGGTAGACAACCTTCTGTCACAGAAGACATCAGAGACAGCCGATTCTCAACCAAGTTCCCACATGAAGAAAAGAAGGGTGGTTGCTACTAAAGACTATCCTGCAAAAGAGTCAACTACCTGCAAGAGAAGAAACAACCTATTGGCCTAACATAATGTCTTGGGACGTTTGCTTCTTGTTGCATGCACAGATTCATTTTTGATGGAGGAACTAATTTGTCTGGACCTCTTATTACTACGCCTTGTTGCTCATCTATGTGGGCTGCAATGACAGTACTTGAGGAGACTCAGGCTATTTCAAGGGCTCTGAAGTGAGGGTGAGGGGTATGGGCAGCCAGGTGATGGTCTCACTTTTCTCAGTGAAGGGGAAAGACTCAGACTGGGGTGGATGTATCCAGGGGGTGAACATCTGGCTGCATGGCTGGTGTCACAAACTTTTTTTTTAAAAGCATGAGTCTTTCCTTGAGGAACATGGACTGCTGAGCAGATGACGGGATGGGCAACAGTTTCTTTGCCAATAGGCTCACTAACATTATGAGGTGGGCTTTAAACTATGCATATTGGTGCATCATCCTCTAAGGAGAACTGAAGGCACCGTAGGCAGTAAGGAATTGTCTGGGAGACAACTCAGTGTCCAAGAGTCTCACACTCTCCTTGTAAAACCAGAATGACTGGGGATCCTTTTCAAGTGCCTGTAAAAAAATTCATGAAGAAAACAAACAGGAGGAATTAGTAGTCTGTGCACAGTTGCAGGACAATATGGCACCCTATACGAAACGTTCTTGGATGGTGAAGGGTACCAGCACAGATCAGGGATCTTTCATCCTCAGAACACAAGTACTGTCCAATGTGCAGGAAGTCAGTTAAGTGTGGCAAAAGGTGAATGTGGATGAACTGGGTGGGAAATCCTGATGAGTTCAAACACAAGTGGGAAATACACAGACAGTGAAAGCAACAAGAAGGGCTTCTGTGAGCGCATAAACACTGAAAGGAAGGAAAATTAAGCCCTACTGATTGATAGAGAAAGGGACTATAGTGCATTGACTTTGGCAGGCTTCCAGGTGCCTACCAAGCTGCTCTATCACACCCCTTCCATCAACAGGACAGGGGGGAGAAAATACGATGGAAAAGCTTGTGGGTCAAGATAATGACAGGGAGATCATTTACCAATTACTGTCATGGGCAAGGCAGGATCAACTTGGGGAATTTAATTTATTGCCAATTAAAAACAGAGTAGGATAATGAAAAATGAGAACAAATTTAAATCCAGCTCCCCCCAACCCTTCCTGTCTTCTCAGGCTCAACTTCACTCCTAGCTTTTTGCCTCCTCCCCTCAAGCAGCGCAGAGGGAGGCAGAATGGGGTTGCTGTCAGTTCATAATACTTCCTACTGCTGCTCCTTCCTACTCATTCTTCCCTTGCTCCAGCGTAGGGTCCACCCCATGGCATACAGTCCTTCAGGAACTTCTCCAAGTTGGTCAAGCATGGGTCATTTCCATGTAGTACAGTCCTTCACAAATGGACTGCCCAGTGTGGGCTCCACAAGGGTTGCAGGTCCTGCTAGAAAACCTGCTCCAGTGTGGGCTCCTCTCTCCAAAAGGCCACAGGTCCTGCCAGTAGCCTGCTCCAATGTGGGGTTCTCCATATGGTCACAACCTCCTTTGAGGCACATTCACCTACTTCAGCGTGGGGTTCCCCATGGGCTGCAGGTGAATATTTGCACCAGCATGGTCCTCCTTGGGCTGCATGAGGGACAGCCTGCATCACCATGGTCTTCACCACAGGCTGCAGGGGAATCTCTGCTTCAACTCCTGGAGTACCTCCTCCCCCTCCTTCTTCACTGACTTTGGTGTCTTCAGGGCTTTTTGTCCCACATTTTCTTACTCCTCTCTTGCACCTGCTGCACAATGTATTTTACCATTTCTTAAATATGATATAACAGAGTCACTACCACAGTTTCTGCCAGCTTTAGCCAGTGGTGGGCCTGTCTTGGAGTTGACTGGAACTAGCTCTGTCAGACATGAGGACAGCTCCTCAGGTCATCTCACAGAAGTGACCCCTGCAACAACCTCCAGCTTCCCCCTGCCACTACCAAAGCCTTGCCATGTAAATCCAGTACAGAGGCCAATAGACAAAAGAAAATTTTAAATACTTTGCCTTGGTTATTATGGGTAGACATTGCCCTCTGGCCTGAAGCAGTACTCACCGAAAAGGGAGACTTTAGAGAATATTTAAGCCAGCTAGACACATACAGATCCCCAGCAGAAGAGTTACATCTAAGGACACTGTGAGAACTGTAAGATGTCATTGTGAGACTGCTCATTCTCTTGTCATCTTTGACAGCTCACAATGATCAGGAGAGGTTCTTCGTGATAGAAAAGGCAAACATCCTTTAGAAAGGTAAGAAGAAGGGTCCTGAGAACTACTGTCTTGTCAGATTGGTAAATCCCTTATTATCTGGACTGCCTTCTAAAATGAGATGACTGGCTCTGTGAATGACCAGAAAGCAGCAGGTTGTTGTCCACCTTGACTTTAGCAAGGCCTTTGCAATGGTATGACTGACGAAAACTCTAGGAGTGGGATGTGACTCACTGAATAAACCCTGACAATGGAAGCAAGATTGGTGGACATGGACAAGGGTGATGTGCCCATGAAGCACAGAAAATAATTCAAAGAACCTGACTTTTTCTCACCACAAAGGGGACCAGAGGGTGGCCTTTCAGACAAACACCTGTCCACAACTGGTGGTGTGTTTCCCTGATTTAACCAGAACAGCTTGGGCAGAGTGAATACTTGGCTCAGCCCAAACTAGAGTATAAAAAGTAAATAAACAGCAGAAGAATTTTGAAGAGAGCAATGGGCTTGAGTTGGCTTCAACCCATGTTTTTGCTCCTGGTGATTGTGGACGCCTAGCATTGTGATGGTGAACATATTATAGTGACCAGTAATGAGGTTCACACCGGTACTGCGATTGAACTGTGTATTGCAATTGCTGCGTTTCACTAAGTGTAACTTACATTTATATTATATTCTCAGTATATTTTGTTCTGCTAAATTAGAACTTCTATGTAAGATCAACTGTCTTCAAATAAGGAATCTGATCTTAAACATTACACTTTCCATGTGTAGAGTATCTAAAATAACCTGGTCAGAGAGTATTGGACTCTGACATGTGGTCTCCCATAGTGACTGGGATTTACTTGGTGGGATAGGGATGAGATTAGTAGAATAGAAATTGGGTGGAAATTTGCCTGGACTTTAAATGGTGGTGATCAGTAGCAGAGCATCCCAGTAAATGTCAGTTGCCAATAATGTCATTCTGTGATTGATATTGGGGCCAGTCCTGTTAACAATTTTATCAATGACAATTTTATTAATGCTATTCAGGGACATTTTTACAGGCTGGAGAAATGGATTGATGGGAAGATTATGAAGTTGAATGAAAACAGGCAGAATGTCCTGCATCTCAGATGGCATGCAATGGGTCTAGGGGACAACTGGGTTAGAAATTAGCTTTGCAGGAAAGAACCTGGAGATTCTGGTAGACAACAAGTTAAACAGGAGTCAACAGGAGTCAACAGTGTTGTTCCCAGCATGGTTCAGCGGCTCTTATCACCTGACATGAAAAATCATAGTTACATTTTCAACAACTAAACCACACAATGAATTAAGCTAAAGTCCAGGTTTTTACTATTGCTTTCTATTACTGTAAGGCAAAAAAAAAGACTAACATTGGATTTTCTATTTTGGTGAGTTCTTTCCCTTCTGCTTAGACTTTTAAAGTCTTTTCTATTAACTGAGACACTTGATGATTGAGGCAAGAATTGTATTTACTCATCTTGAAATGAAGAAGAGCAAAAATTGATGTCATATTCTCACAGCAGCCTCATTATTTTGCCTCCGTACCATCTCCATTTTCTGTTGTCCCATGGAGGGAGACAGTTCTAGAAATGTGTTGTAGTGCTGTTATGCATAATAGAACAATTTCCAATAGTCTAAGATGTTGGATCTCACATGTTCTACAGGAAACAAGATTGGCGTTATTCAGTTGCATGGACCCCAGCGAACAGGAAAAGATCCATAGCAGGAGTGGCATTTTAAGGTTCCCGAGTGCTTTCCTTTTTCCTGATCGAATGTATATGTTTACAAGTTTTCTTTAAAATGTTTTAAAATAAAAAAAAAAGTCGTCATGTCTCTGAAAGACTACAGATTTAACTGAAACACAAAGTTCAAATAATGTTTTTGAATAAACTGATTGAAGTACTCAGGAATCCCGTATAATCTTATTAAAGCCAGTAATTTAAACTGACCTTGGAAAATCACAGCTCATGCACATATTTCCCTTTAAAGTAGTTCACAGACATGTAAATACATAATTATTATGTGACTACATAAAACCTTACAGGAAGCATTATCCATATTATGTGTAATATTAGCCAAATAGACCGTAACTCCTTTATAAACAACCAGGTAAAGCAATACAAACAAATCCTTTGAAGATTCCCTGCTTTTTTTAGCTTCTAGCTTGTGTCCAAATCACTGTATGGCTTAGAGCTAAGAATTTAGAGCTAAGAATTGACCTTTTTAGTGTGAAATTAACATAATCATGTCACACCTATCTTCCAAAAAGTGCAAAACATGCTGTTAAACATTTAGGTATAGCATGTTGCTACTAAAATAATTTTAAGTGAAATATCTGCTTTTAACACTCTCTTTTCCCTTGTGCCCTGTGATAGGACAAGGGGCAATGGACGCAAGCTAGAGCACAGGAAGTTCCACCTCAACATGAGGAGGAACTTCTTGCCTGTGAGGGTTGTAGAGCACTGGAAGGGGCTCCCCAGAGAGGTTGTGGAGTCTCCTTCTCTGGAGACTTTCAAGCCCCGTCAAGGGCGTTCCTGTGTGACCTGCCCTAGATTCTCTGGTCCTGCTTGGCAGGGGGGTTGGACTTGATGATCTCCAGAGGTTCCTTCCAACCCCTAACATTCTATGATTCTATGATTAAAGAATCCTAGAAAGGACAGAATTTTAAAAAGATATATCATTGACTGGACCCTGCTTTTGTAGAATTCCACATCTTCTTCTAGTTACCAAATTAGACCATGTGTATTTAAAGATCTCTCATTGATTTGTAACAACTGTTGATCATATTATGAAGCTGAAACTTTATTTCAATGCTAAAATAGTGCCCTTGTTCAATTTCTCCATGCTGTAATGCTCCCATGCTCTAGACTGACAAAACCTGGACTTATGGACATATATTTCATAAAATTATATTGAATTTCCAAATCAACTTTTTGAGTGCATTGTAGGAATAACATTCGAATTTCAGTCAAATTTTTATTAGCTGTGCTTCTCTTGTCAAAAGGAAGACCTGCATAGCATTGGAATCACTTTATGTCATCTTCTTATTCTAGTCAATCTAAGAATAACCTGTGGCAGAAGTGAACAAAAGAGTTTCAAGGCATCTTTAAATTTGACAGAAGGAGATCAACAACTGTAGTGAGTTCACTATGGTGTGTGTATTCATCTGTGTTATAACCTGGCACAGCTACATTCCTATTATTTTATCAGTTAAATGCTACATCGTTGGTCCATGTAAGGATTGTCTGGATCATAGTTCCTAAACAAGTTTTGGTAATCTCTAGTGCATGCAGTCGACTTATGGCGGAGTTCTAGAAGTGACCCAGCCTTGGATCACCTTAAGACACTGTCTATGCAAGGACGACACATGGGGACCTGTGTACATAGCTTAGCCCCGAGTTGTCCATAAGCCATATACCAAACAGGGCAGTGCTGCACCATGTAAAGAACCAAAAGCTGAGCTAAGCCTAGAAATCCCTCAACAAATAATACGCACTGAGTCTCAATTCAAACCACTATTCAGTTGCCTGAGAAAGTGAGACAAAGAGCGTTAAGAGAAGTAAAAATAAACATGGAGGGTTTCAATGTTGGTTTCAGCTGACAACTTTGTGCATCTAAATGGTGAAATCCACTCAGGCATAGTCTTGCCCACAGTCAGGTAAATCAGGGGATAAAAACCCAAAACCGAGGTTAGGATTTGGGAGTTTCCTCTCCAAAGCTACATCATGCCTATATGGAGACTCTTCCCCCTTGGTTGCAATATCAGCCAAGGTCACTTTTCTGGGATTGACCGCCCTTAACTGGAGGGGCAAGTGAATATTTAACATGCTCTGAGTTTGTAACCACAGGCAATTAATCAGTACAGATATAATATTTAGCATGCTTTTTATGTTGTTATGGTGTATTTTTGCTTTTAAGTTGTAGTAGTGCACTATTACATTGTATCCATGAAAACCTGTGTATTAAAACTGTAAGTGAAGGTCAAATAAATATTTGCTTGAGCCTTGCTGCAAAACCTGTGAGTGAAGCTCAAATGTATCCTTTGCTTGAGCTTTGCAGTCTAGTCTCTTTTCCCCACAGCCCTATGGTCCCCCAGCATGGTCTCCCAGGCCTCACAAAAAAATGATACTGTCTTTCAGAATAAAAATACCTCTTTTTTTTTTTTCTTTCTTTCTTTCTTTCTCGTGGTAACTAAACAGCTATTCAGTGGAAATTAACAATGGGAATTGTTAATCTACTAGCAAATGCTACAGTCAAATGTTTTTCTTTGAAATATAAATTAAAATTCACTTCTGCACACTGTGTGTACCATTACATTCAATTATGCATTTGACTCAGCCTACGGCCTGGGGGTGGATTTAGACCCATACTGTTCAGAATAAAGATGCTGTTGAACAAATTACCTATTGCTAAGCACTATAGCTACGCCTTAAGGCCTAAATAGACTGAAAACGTCACCTTGCAATAAGGGAAAATGATGAATTTACCATTACAGTTTTTAACTAGGAGTGTTTATAAAAAAACCCAACTCTTCCTTTTTTTTTTTTTTTTTTTTTTAAGTTTTATGTATTACATTATGCTCAGAAGTTTGTTACGGAGAAAAAGTGAGCAAACCAAGTATAGCAGAGCTAAAAATCCACTACAAACCCAATCTAACAGTTTAAAATTCCAAATTATCTGCTAAACACAGAGAAGTTTCACTAGGGCTAACTAAAAGTTTCACAGTTAGAATTGTTAGACAGAAATTTCCTAGTGTCTACTTCTTTCTTCTGTTGTTCTGCCATTTTCCTATGGTATAGTAATGGTAAAAAATGTATTTCCTAGGTTACAGTTAATACAGTCTACAAATTAGCAAAAAAATGTAGGAATGGTAAGACATTCAAGATCATAAAAAATACAAAATTGTATCCATGTTTTCTCCAGTACTGCTTGACTTGGTGTTCAGATTGTATCCCTAAGAGTTCTCTCCCATCTTTTATTTCTGTTACCTGTCCTGCCTTTTGAAGCAAACACTTGTTTTTGTAATTCTTATATATTCTTATGTTTGGCTCATATGCAGGGAATTCTTTTATTTACTTGTAGCTATTGTAGTTTGGATTATATAATGTTTCTTCAAAAGACAACTACCAGCCAATGTCATTTCAGGGCCTCTCTCCATTATTTTTCAATGGTTTTGGAAGTTTGGAGAAGTCCCAGTCAACTGGAAGTAGTAAATGTTGTCTCAGTTTTCAAGAAGCTTAAGAAGGAAGACCCTGGTGATTACAGGCCTGTCAGTCTCACTTCAGTGCCTGGTAGAATTATGGCACCCACCAGTATCCCCAGGTCTTTCTCTGCAGGACTGCCCTCAACAAATTCATCTCCCAGTCTATACTGATACTAGTGATTGCCCTGACCCCAGTGCAGGACCTTGCACTTGGCCTTGTGGAACTTCCTGAGGTATGCATGGGCCCATCCCTCAAGCCTGTCAAGGACCCTCTAGAAGGTATCACTTCTGTCAACTGAATCAGCTGCACCACTCAGTATGATGTTACCCACAAGCTTGCTGAGGGTGCACTCAATCCCACTATCTATGTCATTAATAAAGTTATTGAAAAGGACACCACTTGTTACCGATCTCCACTTAGACACTGAGCCATTGACTACAACTCTTTGGATGTGGTCCTCCAGCCAATTTCTTATCCTTGCAATAGTCCATCCATCACATCCATATCTCTCCAATATAGAGATAACAATGTTCTGTGGGACTGTGTCAAAGGCCTGACAGGAGTCAAGATAGATGACATTAGTTGCTTTTCCCTTATCCACCAATGTAGTCATTCTATTGTTGAAAATCACCAGATTAGTGAGGCACAATTTGCCCTTGGTGTAGCCATGCTGGCTGTCTCTAATCACCTCCCTGTCTTCTGTATGCCTTCACATAGATTCTAGGAGAATCTATTCCATGATCTGCTGAGAGCAGAAGAACTGGAAATGATTTCAGAGAAAAAAGTCTTCTAACATCTCTCGAGGCAATAAAGGTTGTACAGAAATGCACAGCTTTCTTATACTGGCAATCTTCACTTTTCCCAATTAGCTTTATAATCCATAACCATTTTTATTAATCCTCTTCTATTTCTTTTACTCAGGTGCCCTCTTCGCATCAGAACCTCTTTGCCTCATACTTCAGAAGACAGCTGGCAAATTCAGTCTGCATGATCTGGGATTACGAGAAACGCATTGTAGTGTTAAAAAGCAAGGTAATTTGGCAGAAAATAAACTCCGTTGTGTTCCAGCTTGTCCTCAGATATCAGAGGGGCTGGGGGCGGATGGGCTTAGATTCTGAGTGATGCACAATTCAGCGCATTCAATATATATATTGAACTTTCACGATTATGGATACACAAATAGCTCACTGCACCTTCAGCCTAGTCATACTCTTTGAACTCACATGGTCATAAGAGTTCAATCATGTTCAATGAGAATCTTTCACAGCTAGCTTAATGAATAGTGCAGTTCGTTGAAGCAGCAACAATAATAATACGGGTTCTTACAGATTGCCAGTGATACATACACAGTCGGCAAAGCATGTGCAAATGTCAAGAATATAAATAATACAGCTGATGACAAATGTGCGAAATAGAAAACAACTCTATAGAGATTTCTATGTTTTCCTTGGGAAGCACTTGGTATAACCAAGTGTTCTAATCTTACCCAAAAGCATCCCTATCAGGGGGGAAGAGAGACTCATCCTGTTGACTGATCCCAGAAGTCATGGGCGGTTTGTGATGGTATCTTCCCTAATGTTCCCCCTCTCTTAAGCCATTTTTATATTATTTTCTATTTTCAAGGTGGAGCTTGAGTGACTCTAGTCATACATACTTTTATTATGATTGGTGAAACATTTTCTTGCTTCACTTTTAAAGGTATAGATGAGAAAAATTTAGGGTGCAAGCTCAGTGAGGGGTGGTTGCACCTTGGAGGTGGGTAGCTTTCGGGATGGAGGTGTGTTTTAGTATTATAATGACATTACAATGAGCAAAGTTCACATAAAGGACAGTAGTTCATCAAAAGATGACAGACTGTTGGCTCAGGCAGCAAACGTACAGCTTATCAGTTTTGTAGTATCATTACTACACTGTCCTGCACGACATCCTGGTCTCCAAGATGGTAAAACATGCATTCGATGGATGGACAACTCGGTGGATAAAGAATTGGCTTGACGGCCACACCCAAAGAGTGTCTGTCAATGGGTCCATGTCCAAGTGGAGGCCAGTGACAAGTGAAGTCCCTCAAGGATCAGTGCTGGGACGGGTCTTGTTCAACATCTTTGTTGTTGACATAGACAGTGGCATTAAGTGCACCCGCAGCAAGTTTGCCAACAACACCGACATGTGTGGTGGAAGGGATACCATCCAGAGGGACTTTGACAGGCTGGAGAGGTGGGCCCATGCCAATTTCATGAAGTTCAACAAGACTAAGTGCAAGGTCCTGCATCTGGTTTGGGGCAATCCCAAGCACCAATATAGGCTGGGCAGTGACTGCCTTGAGAGCAGCCCTGAGGAAAAGGTCTTGGGGGTACTGGTGGATGAGAAGCTCAACATGAGCCATCAGTGTATGCTTGCAGCCCAGAAAGCCAATCGTATCCTGGGCTGCATCAAGAGAAGCGTGGCCAGCAGGTCAAGGGAGGTGATTGTGCCCCT
>JAVSBS010002227.1:132049-144146 GCA_033124195.1 Coracias cyanogaster
TCTTCAACCCTGAACAATCCCACCACCAAAGGGTCTTCTGAGAGACCAGGTAAGGTTGGCAATTGTTCAGTTTCCTCCAGGGCAGTTGTACCAAAGGGCTATCAGTAACCTTTTGGATCCTTGAAGTAGCCCCTCTTGAGATAGTCTATGCCCAGAAAGCATGGAGTGTCTGCGCCATTCACAATGGGGTGTTTACACCAGTTCTTCCCAGTTAGACTTACTTCAGCTTCCAGTAGAGTCAGTTGTTGGGATCCCCCTGTCACCCTAGAGATACAAATGGGTTCGCCCCCTCTATAGGTTGATGGCATCAGGGTGCACTGTGCGCCAGTGTCTACTGGAGCCTTATATTCTTGTGGCTCTGACGTGCCAGGCCATCGGATCCACGCAGTCCAGTACATCCGATTATCCCTCTCCTCCACCTGGTTGGGGGAGGGGCCCCTCTAATCCTGATCAGTATCACTGACTTTGTATAAGAATGACTTAGATGTCTCCTCAAGAGAGTCAGATGTCAAATCAGCCCTTGTCTTCTGTCTGGGAGCTTTCCCACAGGAAACTGGGGCGACATTTTTCTTGGAGGACTCCCCTTTCATGATTGTCTTCTCTTGCAACTCATGTACTCGTGCAGCTAGGATTGAAGTGGTTGAACCTCATGAGGTTCAACAAGGCCAAGTTCAGGGTCCTGCACCTGGGCCAGGGCTACCAGCACTATCAGTATAGGCTGGGAGAGGACATACTGGAGAGCAGCCCTGTGGAGAGGGACTTGGGAGTGCTGGTGGATGAAAAACTGGAGATGAGCCACCAGTGTGCAAAGACAGCCCAGAGGGCCAATGACATCCTAGGCTGCATCAAAAGAACTGTGGCCAGCAGATCAAGAGAGGTGATTCTGCCCCTCTGCTCTGCCCTGTTGAGACCTTACCCGGAGTATTGTCTATAACAGGCTCCCAACAGGACATCCACCTCATTGGCCATCCTCATCCTTACTCATAAACATTCAACTGTTCTATCCCAGTGGTTGACTTCTACACAGTCAAAACACTCTCTAACACAGTGAGCCGCCTCACCACCTTTTCTACCTTGCCTATTTCATTTGAAGAGCTTATAGCCAGCTATTGCAGCACTCCAGTCATGAGAATCATCCCACCATATTTCCATGATGGCAACTACGTCATAGTTGTCATGTTGCACAATGGCTTCCAGCTCCTTCTGTTTGTTGCCCCTGCTGTGTGCCCACTAGAGTTGGGCTATCAATTTCCCATCCAGCTTTGGCTTGCTGCCCCTAAGCTTATCCCTAGTGAGCCTGATGTTATCCCCTTCCCCCTTCAGACCTAGTTTAAGGCCCTGTCAATGAGCAGAGCCAATTCATGAGTAAGAATCCAGCCAAATTCCATCTGTGGCCAGCAGGTGAGGTGCCATGTTAAACTCCCCATGATTGAAAAAAACCAAAACAACAAAATTCCACTAATGGCACCAGCTTCTGAGCCACGTGTTATTCAGGTGTGTTTTCCTGTTCCTTCCAGTATTCTTCCCTTCCACTGAAAGGATTGAGGAAAACACTACCTGTGCTCCCCAGCCTTCAACCAGTCACCCCAGTTCTGAAATCCTTTAAAATCACTTTTAGACTGCTCTCCATAACCTCATCACCATCAACCTGCATAACCAGTAGCAGGTAATAATGAGAGGGCTGCACCTGACCAAGGAGTTCCCTGGTGATATCTTTGACCCAGGCCGCAGGGAAGCAGCAGCCTTCCCTCTGGGATGGATCCGGCTGGCATATTGGGTCCTCTGTTCCTCTCAGAAGGGGAACAGAGCAGATAAGGCCTTGACTCTGTGCAAGTGCTGCTCAGCAGTAACCAAAACATCCCTGTGTTATCAGCACTGCTTCCAGCACAAATCCAAAGCACAGCCCCGTAGCAGCTACTGTGAAGAACATTAACTCTGACCCAGCCAAAACCACCACAAGCAGATAGAGACAGGCAACAAACAAAGAAACAAACCTTGGCAATCATTAATAAAACTAAGAAAAGAAATAAACTACTCTAAAAATTAGAATGTCTAAACTACACTGCTATACGAATTGATTAACATTGTCCACACTCCAGTCAAATAAGTAGTTCTGCTGGAGGTCAGAAGGTAACAAAAAGTGCAGAATCAATGGTAAGTATTCCTCTGATATCAATAGAAACTGTATCCTGTCTGGTTTTATAGGACTGTACTATCAAATTTTTCACATGTGGTCAAGCAGACAATAAGGGAAAATGCATTACCTTTAAATTATTCGAAGAAACATACAGTGAAAATCGGGGGCGGGTGGGGGGTACAGAAGTGTCGCTGTGTATGTGTTTCTTAAGTTTAATTACAAGTAATTTTTCATAATTGTTGTGTGTAATACTCAGTGATCAGATAAATTAGGTTTGGAAGAACATATGATGTTTTCTAAAGAAGCAATATACAAGACTAGTCTACAAAAATATGCAGATTCCATTAATAGTATAACAGCAAAGTATGTTGTCCATAAGAGTAGAGGCAGAAGAAAATGTATAGAATACATAGAATACATAGAATTTGAGCTATAGTAATTTTCCATGGGAAAATATCCAGTGCTTTGGGAAGAAAGCCAGTATCTACTGCCTCTGCTGGAGCTGTGAACCATCTGGTACTGAAGAAAATCCTCTGCAGAGAGAAGAAAGATGTTGTGACACAGGGTATTTCCCCACCCTCACCACTTTCACTACAGAGAGAATGTGATTAGCACAGGTCTGAGATTTTCCAAGAAAATGTCTTTTCTAGGACGGAATTTCTGATTAAAAGTGGAAAGACAGGTATGGCCTTATGTAAACAACAGTGCAACTGGATGCTTGACTCCCTGTCCAGAATTAGATTGAGCAAGAATCTGAGGGTGGTGGTATATAAGACTTGGTGTAGCCAGTGGCTTTCAGTATTATGGATGGATGCATACACAAATTTTCCTCTTTCTCTGTTTTTTTTCTTTTAGCAAACAATGTGAATGTTGGCTGTGTTTGGATGCAAAAGAAGATTAAAAACACACATAGATTTTTTTTTCAGTATAGCTCCAGATGAGAACTGAATGGAGATTACAGATCATGTCTGTAGTTTTAAAATAGTGTTGTTCAAACCAGAGTGAGTCAATGGCAGATGAGGAACCTGTGCTATCTGGGAGACACTTTCATATATAGATTTTTTTGTTATCTGCTCAGACAGAGCATTCACATAATCTTTGTCAGAACACATGGGTACAGTTTGGATAACCATGAAGATTAGAAGATTGGGTTTTCCATTCAGTTAAAGAGAGTGTTACCAGGTGGTAATTCAGAGCACCTAAGATGGTTAAGGAGGTGAGACATATGTCCCCAGACCTATCAGCAATATCAAAATTATTTTCTTCTTCAACATAGAAATAGTCCACAAGCAGAATTCTAAGTGACAATACAATATCTGGCAAGAACAACAATAACTTGAGTGAGACATATGGATTACAGGCTTGGTTACTTAATGTGGGGTGAAAATAATTTTAAGACCATCCAGAGTTTCTCCATCTTGTGAAAAAAAATCACTGCAGACATGGAAGACGGAAAAAACACAACAGATTTTTAACACGACATACTACTGTCTTAGTAATACCTTATCAAATTCAACCACTGTCATCAGTTTTTTTCCTCTGAGTAATATGTTAAATAAGGAACTATGTTATCAGAAAGCTAGTAGAATTAGTTTCCAGGAAAGTGAAATACTAAGTAGGGGTTCTTAGAGTGAGTAAAAATACAATCTGTCTGCAGTAGCAAAATTGCATTCACTTTGAAACACTTGGGTAACTAAGGCAGAAAATGAGGCATTTTGATCATTTCCCTCCAAACTGCCTCTTTATACCTTAACCATATTAAAGCAGAATTGAACACTATACAGGGGCAATCTGCTTCCACTGCAAAGACAGAGAAAATCAGGAAAAGTTAAGAATAAACATCTTACTGTTACGGGGTAAAAATTGTAAAAGAAAAACTTAATTACATATGGGATGCTGAACACTTGGTGGAAATAGCAGATGTTGTCAAATTGCAAAGTTGTTTCTAAAATATGTGAACTATTGATTCAAGTATTGGTGAGGAAACATGATTATTCTCTTTCCCTCAAGGCTAACATTCAGAGGTGAATAAAAATGTGAGGTAGCTAGTAGAAAGAGAAAGGAGCAGGCAGGAACATCGGTGTGTGCAAAGCAGCATTTTCCTGTTGATGATAGAAAACTTGGAGGCATTATTTATACCAAACACTCAATACACAACACACCATGATCACAAAGCAGCAACTCTGAAAGCAACTCTGTCTTCACATCTGAAGTTTTAAAGGTGGGAAAAACAAAACCTACACATACTTAATTTTAATTCTATGTCAATAAGTGACTCGATACTTAGGAACTGTATGGCCTCTCTGAAGGCTGCTCCACTATTTATTTCTTACTGAACTCTTCTGTATGTTGTTACAGAAGAGACAACATAGATAAAACTCCAATATCCTAAGACTAAGCCTCAGCAAGATCATGTTTCCAGGGAATAATTTTTCTGCTAAAAGGAATTTAATGAAGTGGCAGATAGTGAAGAATATTCTCCAGCTTTGCTGGCCAAGAATATAGTAATAATTCTCCAGGTGACCACAGAATCACACAATCCCAGAATGCTAGGGATTGGAAGGGACGTCAAAAGATAACCTAGTCCAATCTCCCTGCCGGAGCAGGATCTCCTAGATCAGGCCACACAGGAAAGACCAAAGAATAGTTTCAACCAGAAACTGAATCAAGAATAGAATCACAATTTCCACAGAACTTCTTAGCAGGGTATGAAACCTCATATGATTTGCATTGTCACTGCCATTTCAAAAGTCATGACTTTCTTGCATTTGGATATGTATTGCCAGCTATTATAAATTTGATGGACTCTCCTCACCATCTTTGAGATGGCCGCTGTGGGAGACAGACCCCACATATCTATGAGATATCTTGTTAAGCCAGCAAGGAAAGGGTTAAGTGATAATAAAAGGCCATCCCTGTGACCAGAGGTGTCCACCCACGCTCGAGAAGCTGGGGCCCCTACTGAACTACAGCTCCCATAAGGACCACGGTGGCCACACCAGAACCGGAAGCGAGGGGGCAGGTTGCCAGTGGCAGAGCGCAGAGCTCAGAGTTCATCATCATTGCCTATCTGTCTTGACATGGACATCTTCTACTGTGTCAGCCACCAGCCAGATGCTACCCCTGATACCGTGAAAAAAGGGCATGCTGGCCGGGGTGTCCCCCCACTGCCACGGGGCTGCTGCTGACAAGGAGCGTCGAAAGGGTAAAGGAACATCACACACACACATAAACACACACCACACCATCCACACATATAAGTTATATTTTTTATATAATTGGGCTCTTTATCCTGCCCTATTTCCTCCATTATTTCTAATCCTCTTCGGGACCACCGGGACCGGAAGTGGGGGAGTGAGCGGGTAAGCGTGGTATCTCCTGGTACCATAGTGTTTCCGTAGTGTAGACACGGTTTTGTTTGGGTAATTTTGGTAATAAACTTGTTGAATACTTGCTGGTCTTGGCAACTGCCTGAGTGCGTGGTAGGGAAGTGTTTCGTTTTGTCCTCGGTCATGGATGTCTGTTGCCGCGCCGGACCACGACCATCGTATATATAAATAGTGAAGCACTAAAGTAAGAGGTTGACAATTTTTTAAATTTCATACAGGACTCAAATGACTGTGATGACTGTGACCATGCTCACAGTCACCAAGAAAACTGTGAATTTGAAATAAAATACCATCTCATAACATATGAATTAGATCACTGGTAAAGTTAAATTTGCAAACCAAACAGTAACTATACAGAGATACTATCACTTTTTACCACTACTGGAATGTGACCTAAGATAAAGATTTGTGGAGAATCTTCCCAGAATACTTTTTCTAGTTGCTTCCTCAAAGATGGCTAAAATACTTTTAAACTTACTAAAGCTGGGTTCTATCATATCTAAATCTTGGAGAAATTCAAAGACATTAGGCAAGGTAGGACAAAGTTAAAAGTCCTTATAAACAGATTTTCTCCTGTAAACTTTGCTCTTATAAGACACAGCTTTCTTTCCACGCTTTTTTCTGCTAACTCACTGTTTTTCTGAGATGCATCAGCCTCTGCACTGGTTTTGCTGATTGCCAAAAGGTTTATTCTGTTAATTCTAAGCCTTGGTGGTCCTCACTACAGTTTCACGTTCTCTCTGAAGGAGCAGAAGGCACCTTGCCTTGCTTTTATTTTCCCAAGTTCACAAACTTCTAAAGCTAATCCTCAAGCATGATCTATATTTGTCCTATGAATTTCTCCCTTCTCCCCACCATCCATTGGGGTGACACAATTTTTCCGTTTATATATATATACTGTTTGAATAGAGTATGTTCACAATGCTGGCCACTTTGTTTGTCTGGTGGTCCTGTATCAATCCTTATATCCACTCTGTGTTCCCATTGATGATGTTTGTCATCCCTGGGAAATGGGTCAAGGGTGTTGTTGTGCTTTACTGGATAATGACAACTCATGATATGACTGTGTCACTGTTTTGGGGGGAGAACTGGTACCTGTATGCAGCCTGGGCATTTGTTAGTGGTCGCACCCCATCTGCAGGTGAGACAGTGGGAGGAGACCTCCTCGGCTTTTGAAGATTTTGCCTATCCTTGGGACGTCCAGGCCAGCATGGTCTCACTGCTCTGTTAGCTGAATGTCTGCCACGTCCTGTTTAAAGTTATACAGCTTTTATCCAACTCCATCACCTGGAGACCCACCCCAAAGCTGGATAGTTATGAGTGGCAAGGTGTGTTGGAGAGCATGGGCAAGTGTCTAGGCCAGTGGTCACCCCCTGCAGCCTCTGGCAGAGGGCACCTGGGGAGACCCAAGGCTGACTCTAAGCTTCTGGAGTCGTGGATACAAAGGCTCCGAAGCCAACTATACTCCAACTGAGAAGGCGATACTGGCAGCGTATGAAGGAGTTTGAGATGCCTCAGAAGTGGTCAGTAATGAAGCACAGCTCATCCTGGCACCCCAACTGCTGGTGCTGGGCTGGATGGTCAAAGGAAGGGACTCCCCTACACACCATGCAATGGATGCCACGTGGAGTAAGTGGGTCGCACTAATAACACAACGGGCTTGAATAGGGAACCCCAGCCACCCAGGAACATTGCAGGTGATTATGAACTAGCCAGAGAGCAAAGATTTTGGGATGTCACCACAGGAGAAGGTGACACGTGCTGAGGACGCCCTACCATATAACAAGCTGGCAGATGAGGAGAAGTGCTACGCCTTGTTTACTGGTGGGTCCTGTCACAGTGTGGGAAAACATAGACAGTGGAAAGCTGCTGAGTTGCAACGATGAGTTGGCAAATATACTGAGGGACGGGGTGAATCAAGACAGTTTGCAGAGGTGAAAGCCATCCAGCTGGTTTTGTATATTGCTGAGCGAGAAGGGTAGTCCGAGGCTCTATGTCTACACTGACCCATGCATGGTGGCAAATGCCCTGTGGGGGTGGTTGCAGCAGTGGAAACAGAGCAACTGACAGCACAGAGGGAAACCCGTCTGGGCCACTGGACTATGGCAGGACATTGCGGCTCGAGTGGAGAGACTAGTTGTGAAGGTGCGCCATGTGGATGCTCATGTACCCAAGAGTCGGGACACTGAAGAACATCAGAACAACCAGCAGGTGGACTAGGCTGCCAAGATTAAGGAGTAAGACTTCATAACCTTCCTAGTAAACCTGTGCCAATGCTTGGTCACTATCACAGCAAAAAAATGTTTTCTGATGTTCAGACAGAACATCCTGTTTTAGTTTGTGCCCATTGCCTCTTGTTCTCTCACTAGACACCACTGAAAAGAGCCTGGCTCTATCATCTTTGACCACTTCCTTCAACTGTTCATAAGATAAGATCCCTCTGAGCTTTCTCCTGGCTGAACAGTCCCAGCTCTGTCAGCATTTCTTCATACATGATGTGCTCTAGTCCATTCATCATCTTTGTGGCCCTTCATTGAATGGTCTCCAGAATGTCCATGTCTCTCTTGTACTGAGGAGCCAGAACTGGACACACTACTCCAGGTGTTACCTCACCAGTGCTGAGAAGAGAGGAAGTACACACTCCCTCAACTTTGTATTGCTGGCAATACATTTCACAATTTTATTTTTTTTTTTTAATGGGACTGTTGCAGAACTGTTCATGTTCCTGGATAGATTTTTAGGGAATTAGCTGCCTTAGAAAGTAGCTGAGAAATTTTTTCTTTCCTGGGAGAACAAGTTGCAGTCTACTACATGGGAAGCTCCTTGTTTTCTGAGTATTTTGAGGAAAATAATCTCCTCCAGATTGTAAAGTAATTGTAAGTATTCAAGTGTGTTAATTGCGGGGAACAAACTCTCAGAATGTGAATCCAGAAACCAAAAGTTGTTCTGTTTCAGCCCAAACATCTGCTTTCAGCAGTCAGTATCTGAGTCCCGGGCTCTCTATATGAGCTAAACACTGGAGGAGATATATGATGATGCTTAGTATATAAACCTTAGTATATAAATCAGCCTAGTAGTTTATATTTATATGTGATAGAATTGTAGATGACTGACCTACAAAAATCATGTTAAAGCCCCTTTGAATAGATGGTTTCCCTGGCAAATCCTCCACTTCTTCTGACACAGAAAGGATAATAAATTGTGTTGACATACTGTTGAAGGCAAGCATTGATATTTATTGTTCACATTTCTTCTCTTTAAGGATAATTCTTATAAAAGTTAAATTTTATTCAATTAAAGATAGCATCCAAAATCACTTGAAGAAATAATATGCCGTACTGTAAAACAGTAAGGAATTTGTAACCTTTATTTGACTTTACTAGTTTAAAAATTTCTGGAACAAAACCTCATTTTGTAGAGAGTAGGCAAATTAGTATGAGCAGAGTCACAAACTACCAAAATGAGATTGATTTTCTGGATATTTAAATGAGACAATTTAAAAAACAAAGTTGCGATTGATTCTAGAAGTATGAGTTTTGAGCGGTACAGGACACTCAGTTCTTTAAAAAATATTTCAGAGAAGTTACACATACTGCACAACACCTTTATAAATAAAACATCCACAAGTGTGGACACTTGAGAAACTGAAAAACCTGACAAGATGAAACTTGTGCCGAAACTCTTATCTTTCATGCTGTATTTCTTAATTTGCATAATGACCTGATGTGTTAGCACAATATCCTGTAAGAAACTGAAAGGACTGAAAAGCCTTTTAGAAATATCGGAATATTTATCCAGTATAATTTTAACTGGTGCTGCATATTTGAAGAACAGCTGGGAGACAGAGTGCTCAATATGCAGATAATTTCTAGAAATTTCTTATGCAACGTATCATCTAATATGTTGCTTTTTCACTAAAGAAATACCAGCTGAGTGAACCTCTTTTCAAAATATTTCAATATAAATTTTCAATATATTTTCATACTCAAGACATACAGGCAGCAAATTAGAATATCTGCTGGAGACCTAATTGTTCATACATAATGAAGGTTATTTAGTTTTCTATGCTATTTGCTCAATTATTTACACCCCAGGAAAGGAGCTTGCTCATGAAGCGTGTCCATCTTTATTTTCAACTCACCAAAAGTGAAATTCACAAGTTTAGGAGGTAGGATAAGAATGGTGATAGCAAAACTTCCTTAAATTCCAATACAATGGTTTAAAATGTCTAATCCTTAGATGAAGTGGACTAGGCATAGGTCTTGCATAGTTCAGTTTAAGAGCTTGACAGATTTGTACTCTGTAGACAGTAGGAGATTCCCAGGAGAGGTGGAAGAATTTAAAGTAGTTTTAACTTACAGAGTTTATTCAAAGTTTGGAAGCATGAAAATTAGTCCTGGAAAGTCCCAAAGAAAGATAATTTGTTGAAATTACTAGTTATTCCATGCAGGAAGGATACAGAAATGGCTTTGGAACTTTGGAGGTCGTCTGGTACTACCTCCACTGCTCAAGCAAGACTACCTAGAGCCTGTTGAGCAGGACCATGTGCAGATGTTTTTTTTAATATCTCCAGGGATGGAGACTTCACAAGTTCTCTGGGCAAACTTTGCCAGTGCTTGGTCACCCTCACAGTAAAAACATGTTTCCATGTTTCCAGATGGAACCTTCTGTGTTTCAGTTTGTGCCCATTGCCTCTTGTCCTTTTACTGGCCACCACTGAAAAGAGGCTGGTTCCATCTTCTTTACATCCTATATTAAAAAGTGTGTATACCTTTGTGGATGATCTCCAGGCTGACCTGTCCTAGCTTGACATTAGGAAGCATTTACTTACTGAGAAGGTGGCCAGATACTGGAACAGGCTTCCTAGAGAGGTGATTGATGCCCCAAGTCTGCCAGTGTTTAAGAGATATTTGGACCATGCCCTTAATAACATGCTTTAACTTCTGGTCAGCCCTGAAGTGGTTGGGTAGCTGGACTATTGATCAGCTGAGTCCTTTTTTGCACCATGCTGCACAAACTGCTGCATCCATTAGCTGCCCTCGGGGTCTAGCTTTTCCATAGACCTCTCCTGAGCAACAGGTAAAAGGGTGCTGGGCTCTCTCTTAAAAGCAGGCAGCTGCAACAAAGGCTCCAAGCAATCTGGGTCAAGGGCAACTGAAGCTACTAGAACGTCCTCAGGCCCACATCTTTGCAGCTCCATTTACCTTTTCTTTACCTGGCAGCAGCCATCGCCCTCAAGTTCTTCTGAGGCTGTTGTGTTAAAGGAATGTAATCTTGATATTTTTCTGTCAGAGTCCCAGGATTTTCTCTGTTCTGTCTATCAGAGTACCCCCAAAGGACATTCACTGAGTCAGATTTACAAATAATTCAAAGTTAATTACTTTATTGAGAGCAACAGAACAAATTTGAGATTTCCATTGATAAGTTCACTAACAACAACAGCGCTACTAATTAAGGTTAATATTGCTAGCAGAAAATAGTAATAATACAGCAACAACCCAGGGTTAACATTCACTAGAGGGTGAAAGGTTTGGCGCTTACTCAGAGAGTGTCCCTACCTGGGGGGGGCAGGAAGAGAACAGAGCCCGTTGACTGCTCCATCAGATGTTGGAGTTCTTCTCTCCCAATTTAAACATAATTTTCTCTGTCATTTTATCCCCAAAATTATATGGCTTCCCCCCTCCTCAGGTGATGTGTAGTATGATTTGTGTGAAGAGATGAATGCTATAGTCATACATGTTTATTTCTCTATAATCTTAATTAGCATATGCAGGGGTGTCAAGTGGAACATGCATTTCATAGGTAATGAGGCAAAGGGTAGCTATCAGATTTAATAGCCCTTTCTCAGAAACAAAGAACTATGCAGGTTCTTGTTATCTTGTTGTCCTTGCTGACCAGAAGCAGGGCTGTCCTGCTTCAGCAGGGCCCCCTCCTTCTCTGCATCCTGTGATAGCCTGGTGAGTCTCTACTCCCCTGGGTTGCACTGGAGATAACATGGCTTCTTTGAGCACAGAGGACCCCACCTCATTGTCCAAATACCACAGAGGGTTCCCAGGCATTCCCCAGTAATCCTTTTCCCAGAATATCATAGAATCCTAGAATTCTAGAAAGTATCGTGAGTTGGAAGAGATCCATGAGGATCCCCAAGTCCAATTCCTGACACCACACAAGGCAACTGAAATTTAAACCACATAGCTAAGAGAATTGCCCAAATGCTTCTTGAACACCAACAGTCTTGGGGCCATGACTACTTCCCTGGGGAGTTTGTTCCAGTGCTTGATGAACACCATCTCAGTGAGCAACTTTTTCTTAATATCTAATCTGAATTTTACCTGAGCTTTAAGCCATTACTTCACATCCTCTCACTGTACATCAGAGGTCAGCACCTCCTTCTGTGCTCTCCATCATGAGGAAGTTGTAGACAGCAAGGAGGTCACAGTGGAACAACCACTTCTAAGTGGTTAGCTACAAACACATTTGCCCCTTTTGACCATCAGGATGCATTGTTGACTCATACTGAGCTTACCATCAACCAGTCCCCAGATCCGGTTCTGCAGGGCATCATTCCCGC